>WBMW01005598.1:103535-120412 GCA_013396635.1 Penelope pileata
GGACTCTTCAGCCTGGAGAAGAGAAGGCTGCGGGGGGACCTGATAGCAGCCTTCCAGGACCTGAAGGGGGCCTACAGGAAAGCTGGGGAGGGGCTTTTTACAAGGATAGATAATGACAGAACAAGGGGTAATGGTTATAAACTGGAAGAGGGTAGATTTAGACTGGATATAAGGAAGAAATTCTTCACTGTGAGGGTGGTGAGACACTGGAACAGGTTGCCCAGAGAAGTCGTTGATGCCCCCTCCCTGGCAGTGTTCAAGGCCAGGCTGGATGGGGCTTTGGGCAACCTGGTCTGGTGGGAGGTGTCCTTGCCCATGGCAGGGAGGTTGGAACAAGATGATCTCTAAGGTCCCTTCCAACCTGAACCATTCTATGATTCTATGATTCTATGATAACTGCTGCACTTGGGAAGAAAAGTTCTCAGTATATTGTTAAAGCATTTGCTATGCCAGCTGAGGCAGAAGTGCGGGACCACTCTTCTCCTGATTCCCCCTGTTGTGCTGCAGACTCTAAAGACACCAGTCCAAAACGCACCGGCTCTGATGACAGTATTCCCACCAAAGGTAAACGGTGAATTTCTTCCCCAAGCATTTTTGAAGATAATTTGCCTAAGAAAGATTGGAAGTTGGGCGCTGATCAAAGATAAACTTTCCTCTGTGTGCGCAAAAGAACACCTTGCCAGGGGAGATATGCGATATCCCTGCACTCGTGCTGGTAGGAGGCAGCAGTGAAAACACAGCCCCAGCTGTGAGTGAGAGATGACTTTACGGACTACAGCAGGTTAGCACTGGACTTTAAAACACAAAGAAACAGTCATTTTCTATAGCTCATTCCAAACATCCACAAGCGTTGCTAGAGAGAGGAGAAAGGCTCTGTTATCCTTTTTTAAATTTTATAGTATTTGAGGCAATTACATTTTTACTCTATTTCTTTACATTTGACTCAGAATTTTAGAAATCATTGTACTGTCATTACCAGAGAAGAAATGCAATGTGAAGATAATTTTAATTTCCTAACAGTCTGCTTCAAATGGCTATGACTTCTTTGAGCTGCTAAATGCAAATAATCTTCATATGAGCGATCTTCCATACATAACATTGAATCTTTTCATCTGACAGTTGCAGTCTTTATCTGAAAATATTAAAAAAAAAAAAAAAGGAAATCCAGAAGTCCAGAAAATGCTTTCTCACTGAACCAGCCCTGCCTGACGTTGGCTGTACCCTGCTTTGTCTCTGCAGGCGGCACTGAGGGGTTGTTTTGCCGAGGAGCTGCCCCCATGCCAGTTGAGAGTCTATCCGCCAGGGGAGCTGCTGGCATCCTGTCGCCATGCTCTGTCAGTGCCTGCCAGCACCCATGAAGCAGCAGTTTGGAGGAAGCGCTTGCTTTGGCTGTCTGCCTCACTCCACCATGAGAGCTGCCTGGTGCCAAGTTCCCTTGAAAGGATTTTAAAGACATTGCATGTTGCAATCTTGCATCTTCCAACAGATTCCGCAGTACAGAAGTGCAGGTCAGTCAAAAGGCCCCATTAGAAACGCTCTGCTGTGTGAGTCACACCATGCCTGATGCCAGCCCACTGGTGCAGCCTTGCCGTCTCCCATCATCTGTACTTGGCACTCCATGGGACTACATCAGGGTACTCTGGAGGAGAGATACGGGGCAGAGTTTCAGACCTCCACTCTCTTTGGTGCATAGGAAAAAAAAAAACAAAGTATCTCAGGTTCATAAACTTCCTGACATGGATTTCTAACTAAACACGGATGCTACCACCCCTTAACTTCTCTTACAATTGTACTGATGTACGTTCTTCTTAGCACCTCTTCTATCAGTAGTTTTCCGCTGGTTCAATTAGCTATGTCTGTTCTTGCAACACATTACAATCTCAGCAGCCATCACCTTGAATTTTGTCACTAAGGTTTGTCTTAATACAGAACAGCTACATTGAACTCATTTTGCTAATTCTGGTGCAAAAACAACATTCCATTTACACAAGGGGAGGGTCATGCTGGGTGTTTGGAAAAGGTTCTGCCCTAGATGGCAATGGCATACAGCTGGCTCCCTAGAGAAATGGTTTTGGCCACACACTGCCGGAGCTCAAGAAATGTTAGGACAGTGCCCTCTGAAATATCACTAGTATTTTGGATGGTGCCATGTGGAGGGAGGAGTTGGACTCGATATTCATGGTGGGTCCCTTCAAATTTAGGATATTCTGAGGCTCTATGATAAAGGATGGAGATTAGTATGAACAGGGATGCAGGACAGAGGGTAGGAAAGACAACAGCGTAGTGAGTATACTGATCTCCTTTGCATTTATCAAGAATGGACAAAAAGTTGCTCACAAAAGCGAAGATTTTACTAGCAAGGAGGAGAGCCCATTCATCACGTCAGCTGAGGCCAGCCCCAACAGCTCACAGCAGAGTGAAGCAAGAACAGAAACACAAGTTATTATGCTGGAAGTTTGTAGATGCTTTGGGAGAAGAAAACACCTGACCTCTCCTGGGGAACATTTCTGGTAAGCAGTCTTTAAGTGAGACATGACCAGGAGGCCCAGGTAGGTGAAGTGATGATGTGCACAGGAGCACGTGGGACATCCCTCACCAGCATTTTACCAGACTGTGTGTCTGGGTGCTAAGCGCATGACAGCAGCCCAGAGCATATGCTACAACGTGAGCACATGCACAGGGCATTGTTTGTGCACTATCTGGATGTCAGCTGGCAGACTGCCATCCGCCATCTGAGCTTGTGGCCTGTGGGCATGTGCGTTGTCAGTAACCACCTCTGCAAATGGAGGCATCTCAGATCCTATATTTGTTCTCCTGTTATCAGGATCCAGGTGTGCTGAACAAAAATCTTCATTCAAGAAAAATAAGGGACTTTAAGAAAGAAAAAGGCAGTTCCATGTATCTCAGTTTGAGGAATTTAAGTGTGCAGTTCTTCCTCAGGCCCATGTGAATGCTGCTATCATTTAAAGCTATGAGAAGCTTTGGAAGCAGTTGAGTTTCACTGTGAGTCTTCTCATTCCTTGGGAGTTACTTAATATCAGTGGTCACTCATGTACAGGTCTCTGTTCTTGGCTTGGCCGGCACTATGCAAAACATGCAATCTGCACCCAGACATCCTGGGACAGGTGCTTTTTGACTGGGGTGTCTTGACAACAGCTGGGGGTAAGGGACAGGCCTGCTAGGGATGGTGTTGTTTCCTCAGCCCCATGGGAAAGTGGCAGGGAATACTTACATATCTGAACAAGCAACAGTGGATACGAACCCGCTGATATAACACCAGTTATATAACACGAGTGGTATAACAGCCAGTTCTGTTAATCCCAAGGGCAAATGAAATACCACTGATTACAAAGGGCAAAGGATGGGAACGAGGTGGGGAGAAAAGGGGAGCATCCGTGGACCACTATGGTTCCTGCTGCCTCCCACGGGCCAGTCATGGCAGCCCTCTCTCAGCCCTGGGCAGACCAGCTGCAGTCCACGTGCACCCCACCCCTTATTTTCTGCAGATAACAGCCATCAACAAAGTCATAATTAAAAAACAACATTAACATGATTAGTAGCCTTTTGACTGCAGAAAAAGGTCATCCAACTGCATAATTAAACTGCGAAAAGGAGAAGAATTTAAACAGCACTAACAAGTAATCGCACAGGCAAAGCAATTGGTGTGAATGCCTATAGGAACCCGAATGTGTGCCTGAGCACAAAGACAGAGCCAACAGCTGTAAGACCGAGATGACAAAAAATTATTTAAGACTTATTGAGATAATTGTAGGCTTATCAAGAGCTTCTCTGTCTCTCCCTGTGCATCTTGGGGAACTGAAACTCTGCGATACTCCAGAGAAGTCCCAGGGTTTTTATTTGGCAGACAGGTAGAAATAAATTGCTAAGCAGTGGAACCTCTCACTCAACAAGCACAGAAGCCCTTAAGTGGAGGACCCACTCAGAGAAAATGGCACTTAATCTGTCTCCTCTTTCTCTCTGAACCACAGCTTGCATATTCTGCAGCTCTGGAGACCATACAAGGTCTTCTGAGAGCAGAGTTTTCTTACAGATGGGTGCTGCATGAGCACAGATATAGGCCAAGAACATTTTCTTGTGTGGGCAAAGGGTACTCAGCAGTAGAGAAACCAAATGTGAAGCAGAGCTTTACAGCTCACCTCATCCAAACCCCAGAGATATTCAGGGGGCTCACACAAGGTGAGCCTGTCCGTGAAATAGGCAGTCAGCCTGGTTCACATGGGTAAAAGGAAAAAAAAGATTTTATTCCTAGTAGGGTAGAAAGGAAACAGGAGGATGAAAACAAATATTTTTAAAAACTTCTGAGTTTGTATTGGAAGACTGAGTGCTGTGTACCTAAGGGGCTGTATGGAGACAGAGGGCAGAAAACTTGGAGAAAGTCAAATTTCTGCACCTAGACAACAATTAACTGCAGAGATCTGTTTGCCAGGAATTCTTTGCATCAAGTATAAGGTAGCAGGCCACGGAAAAAGAGTAAGGGCACATAACAAAGTGTGCATCATCACTGAGTCATAATGCAAGATCTGACCTGACCTCACTGAGGAGAATGAGAAGAACAACTGTTGTCCAAGGGCCCCCAGCTCTGTTTGAGAGCCACCTATCAGGAGAGCAGTGACATAGCAGAGAGACTTGGTAAAGAGGTGGTTATATGCGAGTGGTTAAAGCACAAGTTTGTGACAACACAGGTGTCTTGACAGACTTTGCACACGCTGTTTTGGCTCAGCCACCTATTCCACAGCATCCATAGATGTGGCTTCCATAGCCAGGGAAGGGCAGGCACACACAGCTGAAGCAGCTGAGTGCAGAAAAGGCTCTCACCGCTGTGTAGCCATGAGCTAAGCTACTGTGAATAACCCTTTGTGCTAACACCACATGCCCTGGTCAAAACCACCCCCAGATGCGCCATCAGCCGTAACATTTAAGTCTGACTTTTCTTTCTTTCAGTAAAGGACTGGAGAAACCTCTCGTTTTGAAATACAAAGTGTTGTATGTGAGTCAATTGTACATTTCTTTCTTTTATCAGATGGGATTTGGGAGTTCGAGATCATCAGCCTGAAGACATGAAAGAAAATGGAACTTGACGTGGCAATGATCCTGTGTCTGAGAGAACCCCAGGACAACAAATAGAGCTTTTCCTCATGATGGCTTAGGCATGCTTCATACAGAGTGCCAAGGTTCTGCCAGATCACTATTGAATCCAGAGGTGCTGGGAGATATTAATGTCAAAAGCCAAAAGATTTTATAAGCACAGCTTTGTTCTCCAGTTGACCAAGTAAGTAGGAGTGCTAGCGCGGTACGACATTGAGTGCATGATCTGAGGACACCAACACGCCAGGGACTGACTGCTCAGGGGCCACAGGACAACAGTAGTCCTCCACAGTAACGGAGGGAGAATAACAATCCGGTGGCAAACACAGGCAGAAAGCACCAGAGGGTGCTCTTGCAAGGTTTTTGTGCCCACTGGCAGCTGGGAAGGCATCCATGCCTGCAGAATTAGCGTGGCCTTCTTAGTCTCTGCTGCAGTGGGGCCACGAGGCCCAACCAGCACCAGTGACAAAAGGTCCAGCCATCTCTCCCGTTCTGCCAGCAGGTGTGTAGTCCCTGTCCTCTGAGCTTGAACTTCAGTAAATCCTGGCCATTTCAACAGCCTCTCCAAAATACATCATGCACACTATACACATTGCTACCAGCCCACTGTAACACAATGATTGCCTACATCGTGATTTGTTTAAACATGAGATATGATAAATATGTTTCTAGTGAAGAAGCTCTATCTGCAGAGAAAAGCAATATTCCTTTAACGAAAAAAAAGATGACAGCAAGCAGCTAGTTGGGCTGTGGTCATTACTCTGAGTCTCTTTAGGACTCTGGATAGACCTCAGCACCTTGCTTGGTGCTTTATTGTCAGTTGCAGTACTCTGATAAGGCAGATGGCTGATGGAAAGGTATCGTCTCTCTTGCTGCTTTGCCATGGTACCTCTAAAAAGATGCTCCTCAAGAAGCAGCAACCAGAAAGTGCTGCATGCTTCTCCCTTCCGTGAGACTGTGCATGGAGCACACTCTGGCTTCTCCAGAGCTCCTGGCTCCTCCAGAGCTGACAGCACCAAGACAGGCAAGACTGCAGCACGTCAGGGCCAGCTTCTCTCATGTGAACTCCATTGTGGCCTGCGGATGTGTAGGCAGAGGACAAGAAATACTGTCCTAATCATGCCATGAGCAACCACTCTCCTCCTCATGGGCAGAATGAGCTGGAGCTCAGCAGATTCAGAACAGTGAGGACACTAAGGGAAATATCAGAAGGATCGTAGACAAAGGGCTGAGGACTGCAGAGCGAGATCATGGCAGAGGAGCTCTCAGTGCAACAGTTTGAAGTGCAGTTTCGCAGGCAGAGGAACAGCACTAACAACTGTAATGCTATGTTCCCCCAACCTTTCCAGATACACTTGGAGAAAAGGCAGAGGACAACAGCATCAGATTTTTAGCAGCTTCCTTGTTTTGCAGATATGTTTTAAAGAGAGATCTTGCTCCCTCAATGCAGGGGAGGAATGACTGCAAACAAGGGAGCAGTGTGAGACTGCCCAATCAAACCTGAGCGTGATGGAGATCCCAGAGCCTCAGCCAGCTCAGTCCCTGCAGCCCCTGGCATCCTGCTTGGGAAAGACCGTGGCCCACACAGCCACCCCAGCAAAAGCCACCAC
Source organism: Penelope pileata (assembly GCA_013396635.1). Classification (NCBI taxonomy): domain Eukaryota; kingdom Metazoa; phylum Chordata; class Aves; order Galliformes; family Cracidae; genus Penelope; species Penelope pileata. The sequence continues at coordinate 110,252 of WBMW01005598.1, forward strand.
AGGGATGGCTGCCCCAGTGACAGTGGCACCAGCTGGGGGTGCCCTGCAGGAGCTTGCACAGGACAGGCCTGCAGGCCTATACGCTCCAGCACTTGGGTTTTTGAGTGGGGAGGCACAAGTTGGGGGCACGGCAGTGTGATGCCACCCATCACTGGCAGGCCTGGAGCCAAGGGATTCCTATGTGGACATGAGGTGGGGCAGGTACAGAGCAATGGCAGGAGAAGGAGGCAGGACTGCAGTGCAGGTGCAGGAAGCGCAAGATCTCAGAAGCAACACGCCTCCTGCCTCCCCATCAGCCCTGTGCTGGAAGGCACAGTAACAGGCAGGAGGTCCCCAGAGAAGGATAACTGCTCCTGCAGCACTGGCACAAATACTCCGCTGAATCCTCCTACCCATCCCCATCAGAGAAGCACCTCCCAGGGACCAGATTGTGTTCAGAGGTGAGGCACAGCTTCTGCTGAGCCATTTACAAGGCCCTCCTCACAATGAATACAGCTTTAGCAGGGAGATGCTCTCTTTGGGACCACCTGGATCCTGTTCACTCTCATCTATCGTGCCCTCACATTGAAGCTGCTGTCATGCTTTTGGGATTGAAAAGGGTGGAGCTTTGGTCTGTGTTGAGAAAGTGTCTTAATTTGCTCCTCCCTCATTCTCATGCCTAAAATCTGAGATTTGAGTTTACGTCAGCAATGATTAATGCTATTTCTCATATTTCTTGCAAATGTTCTTCTGTCTCAGCAAACCATCACTGGCTTATATAAGAGATCTCAAGAATCTTTTCAATAGTCAAAGGCATTTGAGCATGCAGGAGGGGAGATGTGTGTTGTAACATATAGCATACAGCTTGGCAGGCTGGAGATGCAGGAAAGGAGCTGGCAAAAAAAAAAGGCAAAAAGAAGAGAAAGAGAAGAAAGGGGAGCAGACCTCAAACCATGACAGCACATTTAGGCCCTTCTCCCCAGAGAAAAGACATTGGACCAGTGGATGGCATAATCCTTGCCAGCTTACATTTACAGAGACTGCCCCTGAAGGAGGAGCCTGTGAGCAAGAGCTCAGATGGCTGTCACAGCCTCTGAAGGTGCAGGGTCTGTGGCCTGGCAAGGCCTTTTGTCCACAAATCCCAGTGCTCAGGGTCAAGAGTCAGAAGGGAATGCAGGTCTCAGCTGCCCTTGCTTGCTCATTTTGATTCAGTACAGTGTCTCTTTCCTCGTTCCTCTCCTAAGCAACCCCTACTGTAAAACTCCAAGTACAGTTCACATAGTACATTGGCTACAGAGCTAGAAACACAATCCCATCCACACAGCGTTTTTGCTAACCGGAAGCACATCTGCAGCTATGGCTGTCAGGTTTCAGAGAAAAAATTATCAGACTGGTTTATTAACCAACCAGTGTAAAGTCTTTGCCATGCCATGCTTTGCTTGATCCTGGTACAGAAAGCCTGGAAGAAGATCTGGGGGACAGTGGATATATCAATGGTTTCATTGGTTACAGGCTAGTTGTAGGATTCCACCACTTAGGTCATTAGGGTCTCAGTTTATGTATTTAGGCCCCATCTGACCCCAGTCCAGGCAAACCTGAGGGGATTCCTATAAACCTTGGAATCAGGCTGGACCAGGAATCTTGCAAGAGAAGTGCTGAGCAGTTCTAGGAGCTTTGGAAACTCCACCTGCAATCCTTCTGTATCTAGTTATGCGTTTGTATGAAGGGATTGTAAACATGCCTGCCCAGATCTTGTTTGCTTTGTCTCCTTCCATTCTGAAGTACACTTCAGTACTATGACTGAAGGGTCTGGAGCACAGTCTTATGAGGAGTGGCTGAGGGAGCTGGGATTTCTCAGCCAGGCTCTGGGGAGTCCTTAGTGCTCTCTAGAGCTCCCTGAAAGGAGGTTGTGGTGAGGTGGTGGTCAGCATCTTCTCCCAGGCAACAGCAATAGGAGGAGAGATGGTGGCCCTAGGTTGCTCCAGGAGATGTTCAGACTGTATATTAGGGAAGATTTCTTCTCAGAAAGAGTGGTAATTCCTTGGAACAGGCTGCCCAGGGAGGTGGTAGAGTCATCATCCCTGGAGTTGTTCAAGAAAAGGGTATGTGTCACACTAAGGGACATGGTTTAGTGGTGATGGGCTGATGGTTGGACTGGATGATCTTAGGTCATTTCAGGTCATTTCCAACCTCAATGATTCTGTGTTTCTGTGACTAAGTCTGGCACAGAGCAATAGGTTCCTGCTGAGCAGAGATCTTGTGCTTGTGTATTTCGAGCATGAGTCAACAACTAAATAACACATTGTGTTGGACTGCTGCATGGTTAAATCCTCTTCCCTGACCAGATTTACTCTACTGCCAGCACAAAGATAATGATAAATATACTGCAGAAAACAAGGACGTGGGCAGTGGCTGTGTAACAGGCTGCTACTGGAGTGTGGACCCCTCAGAGGTCAGTGTCCTTCCCTCTGCACTGACGAAGGAAAAATATATCTAGGCCAGCCTTTGTGACTGCTTGTTCAACGTGTTCCTCAGAACCTTGCAGTTTATGGCTTCCACAAGGCTCTATGGCAGGCAGAGATGTAAAAGCTATTTTGAACCTGCAGTAATGCCCAAGGGTTACATGCTGGGGCCTGTAGGCTAGGGCTGGCATGCACATGGGCACATTGTTTGGTACCTGTAATTTTGTGAAAAACAGTGGTGCTGCCAGGCTGAGGCAGTGCGCTCTTGCCTATGGGATCACTGCATTTCAGGGCTAAATAAACAGGGCTTGCAGCCAGAACAAAGCAAATAGCTGGTGGACCGCTAATTCAGATAAAATCAAGGATGGTACCATAGCAGAGGTGAAGATTTAATTCCTGTGTATCTTCCAAATATTCTGCTGTTTCTACATACTTTAAAATCATTATGCTGAACTAGCTTTAAAATCATAATGATAAAATCATACGGGGAGCTGCGGCAGTTGCTGAGCAAGTATTCCTGCAGTAACAATCACCTGAACTCACTGCAAGATATTATCGCACTTGCATCAAGGCCCACAGCCTGCTATCCTGCCAAGCCTTTGCCCTGTCCAGTTTCTTCCCTATGCTTCTCCACTTGTGGTCTATCCCTAATGCTATCCCATATAGCATCGGAGGCAGCTCACACTGAAGCCATCACAATGCACCTGGGACGGCATGCAGAGAGAGCTAGCAACTCACCGCTCACACACCAGACTTGCAGTTTTGGAGGCCCGTCCCCATCCACCTGGAAAATCCAGCCCCTTCCAGGAGAACAATCAGTGCCAGGGGCCAGCATCCTAATCTCTGCTGCGCACATGGCAGCTGAGCAAGCAGCACACGACTGGCCACAGGACTTTCCACAGTGTGGGTGGGCTTACTGCAACAGCATGAGGATGGGCGTGGGGACATGGCACCCGCCCAGGGGCTGCCTGCAAGGATAGGTGGTGCTGGGGGAGGAGGGTTCAGCTGTGCCATGGTGGCCAGGCAGTGAGAGCCAGTTGTGGCCCGTGCACTGCTGCCATCTCATAACGGGGCCGGCAGGCAGCACCAGCAATGCCAGGGCGATGGGGCAAGTGCGGTCCAGGGAGCACTTCTTTGGGCACAGTGAGCTCTGTGCACTGGCACCACCAAAGAGCCGCCCGGAAATAACACATTTCAGCTGAGACTGACGTGAGATGAGAGCAGATGGACAGGGGCTGCGAAGCAGATGGAGAGAAGGAAAGTTTGACTTAATTTAAAGGCCCGTAAGTGTCTTGTCAGGAAAACACACATTATGGGCAGCTGTCTGTATGGCAGACAAGCCTGCAGCCACGTATGAGTGCAAAGCTGGAATAAAAAGGATGCAAGAAGAGAGCAAAGCACCGCTACCATTCCCAGGCAAGTCATGACCCACTCAAATTGTTGATGGGGTGTAAGGACAGCCTGCCTTGAACTCATGCAGCAGGGAAGGGCTTTCCTTGTGGTTTTCTTCACCCTGTGCTCCCGGCCAGAAACCCTCGTGCTGTCAGTCACCTGGCTGGTGTCCTGTATGTGCACTGCTTGAGGCATGAGAAAGAAACCCTCTCCCAGTGCTGTGCCCAGAGCAGGCTTGTGGTACCAGTCCGCAGTGCCAGAAGGTGCTGGGCAGTCTTTTCATCCCCTCCAACCCACTCCCATCACCGTGTTCTCCTTTTCCCTGCAGCCCCCACAGTGCCCCATGGCTGCCTAGGGCAGAAGGGCTGGATCCAGCACTGCAGCTCCATTGATGAATGCTCCAAGTTCCAGCTACTCCACAGCCTCAGCTCTCAGGCAGCCATGGCTAGTGAAGCCTCCCCGCTGCAAGTGGGCCTGGCATCCTTTGAAATGACAGAGCTGCCCACCAGAAAGAGCAGATGGGAAAACTAGGAAAATGGGAACGATTTTGCTGTCTGTATGTCGGTTTCTGCACCCCTCTGCTGGGAAGTCAGTACCATAGCTAAATAACACAGTGGTGAAAGACATTCAAAATCTGTACAGAGACACAGACTGGAGTTAGTGCAAACCTGCCCAGGCCCTATTCTGCCTGGAGGCAACAGGTTCAAAAAACTATTTTAATCAGGAGAGTCACTTAAAGAAAACCAAGTTCGGAATCCTTGTCCTGCTCTCCCAGTGATATCAGATGTTGGATAGGAGGTCTTAAAAAAAAAAATTCACTCTTACCTCACAGAACATTCACCTTTTACATTCTTGTGAGGTAGCAGAGGTTGGGGATCCAGGCTTGGAGATATCCCAAATCAAGGAGGTTATGGTCTAAGCTCAGCCACAGATTCACATGCATTCTGTGACATTGTATTAAACAGCAATGTGGCAGCTATATGTACACTTTTCTCATAGGTAGGTCAATCAATCTTACACATACATATAGGATAAACTGAAATGACAGACCTGTATCCCCAAACTGAATAATACAAAAAATTTCATCTCTAAGTGTAAGTAGTACCTTGTTTGAGCACAGAATAGATGACATTCTTGTGACCTTCCTCAGGGACAGGCAGGATGGCCAACTGGAGAGGGAATTTTTACTGGAGTCTATGGCCACAGAGGATATGCAAACAGTACCCATCACATGAGAGAATGCTACTAAGGAGAAGAACAAACACATGAACTGCCCAAGGATATCCATTTCTGCTTGTATATGTAAGTCCTAGCTGTATAAACACACATTCAGATTCATATTGGGGGCTTCTGTTTAGATAAAGGGTACAGGGGGCAATGAAACCCTTTTGTAGTAGAGAAAGCAAGAGACTAAAAGCCTCTGGCTGCTGTCCTTAACTGGGCACTGACAATGACCACAGAGTACCCACAAAGGACACTGACACATTGGAAAAAAGCATCAAAGAAGTCACATTCTAACCACTAACACAGAAAAACAGTCAATTCAGCAAATCTCCATGTATCATAGAATCATGGAGTGGTTACAGTTCGAAGGGACCTTAAATATCATCCAGTTCCAACCCCACCTCTGCAGACAGGGTTGTCAACTGCTAGTTGAGGCATCAGATAAAATTGCCTAGGGTCCCACCCAGCCTGGATGGAACACCTCCAGGGATGGGGCAGCCTGTGCCCAGGCCTCAGCACCCACTGAGTGAAGGTGTATGTGTATATGTCAGGAGGTCCGGATTTAGTCCAAAGCCTAGGCTGATTCTCATGAGCAAGTGGCTGGTCTTACTTGTCGTGATGGTTCTGAAGAATCCACTGAGGCACAGCAGATGAATGAGTTGCTTGAACAAGAGCCCCCAGAGGAGCTATTAACACCTCTCGTGTCTCTGCTCACTTCAAAATATTTTTCAGTTTGTGCCATGACTGTATGATGACAGCTTTTGCAGCTCTTGCATTTTGACAAGCTGATGCATCCAAAGGACTAAAAATCCATGGGAAATCATCCATTAAAACACACTAAACTGCTGTGGCCTGTCTCTTTAGACAGCACTTTGTCAGTTTGTGTTCTTCCCCCATCATAGGGAAGAGAACTTTATCCCGTGCTATGCTCCTGAATTTGGGAAGGAGGAGCTGTGTCACTATGTCAGCAGTGATTTCACCCAGTGATGATGGAGTACTTGGCCTCAGGTAACAAAGTACCTGTATACAGTTGCCAAGGGCCAAATCTGAATTAGACCACATTTTAACTGTGAATACAAACTTGTGAATACAAACTCTCCAATATCAGTTACTATGAAATTCACCTAAAGAAGCTAGGCAAAAATGTAAGCAAAAAACCCAAAAAGAAACAAACAAAAAACAAACAAACAAACAAAAAAACCAGTCCTGACAGCCTGCACATTTTGCCTCTTGAGCAGCACCCTGAGTTCAAAATTGGGTTCTCTGTCAGAGACATGACAGGGGATAGCTGGTCTGAAAAGAAAGTGCTACAGAAACACTGCCAGGCACTTGGCAGTAGTGTCCTGAGATGCCAGTCTTGCAACAAATAGCTGATGCATAACAAATTTGCAATATGTATATTTTATATGTATATTTTATATTTATATTTATATATTTAATAAGACACACAAGTCTGTACCTGCTGCTGGCAAGATTGGAGAAAGATCATCAATTTCACATTGGGGGCTCCTTTGACAACAGATTATAAGCAATAATCACTAGCCAACAAGACTACTAACAAGGCAGACAAATTACATGTGATTTTTTTTTTACTGGACTGAAAATAAAAGACTCTTAAAAAGTTACCAGAGCTCTGCTTTGTATCTCATCAATTACGATTAATTATAGACTTCAAGACTTTGCTCCAAGAGAGCCTTTCATCCTTAGGAAGAAAAAGGATGAACTGTAATTTCCTCTTGTGACACTTCTCCTACCTTCCACTGCGGAGAGTGGTGTGAAAAGCCTACAATTTATCTTTCTCCACTTCTCTGTTCTTTGTACTATGTGCTCAGGAAAAAGCACAAAAGATTTGAACTAGAGTTGCAATTTACAGTTCTGCAGAGCCAGCTGATTCGGTGGGTCAGGCCACAAAATTCATGCATTTGTGAGATTTATTGTGGATTCCCAGGGGTCAGGAACACGTGTTCCTTTGGAGAAATGTTAATGATTTAGAAGCCAAACCTGCTCTTGTGTTTGTGTATGTCAGGAATAAGTCAAGGGCATAAAAATAGGACAAGACAGGGATAAGCAAGTGAAATGGCCCAGGACTGATCCAGAAGGATGAAGAAGGCAATTGGATTTTGTCTGCATCTCGTTTGAGCAATGTCTGCTAGCCTGTCTGGCCTGTCTAAGAGGTGAGGATCATCTCTGGTCACTACATTCCGGTTTTACAGCCACTTTTTGCCTCTCAGGGTTACCAACAGACCATAAAAGAAGGCCAAGATTACGCCTCTAATCACAGCCAAGACTGGTCAGATGGGCCCCTACATGGCCTTGGAATAGGCAGATTTTTGTTTTCTCCTCCTAGATATCAGTCCAAACTTAGCTTACCCATCAAGCCCCCTGAAGAGGATACTAAAGGAAAAAGAAGCAAAGTGAAAAACAGGCAACTGATTATGGGGGACAACCAGTTAAAAAAAAAAAAAGGGCAGAGATGTGGGAATCAAGAATTTCAAAATAGCTTGAAAGTGCACCAGAGGCAGACATGTGGCACAGCACCCAGTGAGGAGGCATCATGAAGACCCTTCATCCGTCCTCAAGTATAGGAACAGAATAACAAAAGAAGGTTGCAAGATCCGAGCATGACTCCTCCCTCCCTTTCCATTGGCCTCAGCAAATCTCTCTGCAGTCATCTGCAAAGAGCCTTGAGATGTCCTCCCAAAGAGAATAATGGGGGAGGTCAGGGACTTGAAAGATGTATCAGCCAATGCTGGTGTATCGGTATTGCATGGAATATGAGACTTCATATGGTCACATCCTCTGTGTCAGTATAGGATATTTGCACCTGGAGAACAGGCATGCACACTTCTCTGGAGAAAGGGGCACTGTTGCACTGCAGAGAACTGCATGGTTCCTCTGTCCCTGGATGGATTTAGCACACGTGCTGTTCTGCATATGTGGTCTTTACTGGTCCAGAACTGGAAAGGTCCAGGCAGCTCTGTCCCCCTCATCAGCAACACACACTGCTAGGAATGAGCGAGACCAAACAGATGGAATGAGTCTGTCCTTTGCCTCCCTAGACATTTCCTTGACTCAGTAGTGCTATTTTGCCTTTTGCCGGACTCTTCTGTCTTTTACATTTTGTTGCTTACTAATGTGGGGATTTTTTTCTAACTTGATGTGACTTTTGGGAGGTGGGTTTGCCTGATTGATTTTGTTACAGAAAGGACAATTTTCATTGCTTGCTTTTGTTTGCAGAACTCGACATCACTATTGCCTTAGTTTCTAACAGAAGTTACTTCTCTCACAGTGTCTGGTATGAAGTTGTGTTTTGTTCCCAGAAGAGAAACAACTGATAACACCTGGCAGTGTTGAACACAGCCAAGGACACGTTTTGTTCCTCAGTGAAGCAGTTAGAAGGCATAAGGAGCTGGGAATTGGGAGGGGACAGGACCAGGGCAGCTGACCCAAACTGACCAAAGAGCTATTCCATACCACATCACATCATGGGATTTTTACGGAAGAGGAATTCTTCTTGCTCGGAGGGAGGGGCTGCTGGCCGGTTGGGTATCGGTTGTTGGTCCCTTGCTTTGTGTATTATTTATTGTTTCTTATACATATATATGTACTGGTATTTCTTTTATTCTCTCTGCTGTCTTAGTAAATAGCTTTTATCTCAACCCACGAGTTCTACCGTATTTATTCCTTAATTCTCTCCCCCATCCCACTTGGGAGGGGGGAGGGTGAGCGAACAACTGTGTGGGACTGAGCTGTCTGCTAGGTCAAACCAGGACAACTATGCTGGGGATAGGTAGGTCCCAATCACAGCTCTTTGCAGGCATAAACATAGGCAAGAAAGTGCTGGCACTGCCTGTGCTCATTTATGTTCCATATGGCCTGTGGCTGAATGAACTGCTTTTTCTGCATTTCTGAAGCATCATCTTGGGATATTCTCCCACTAAAAAGCAGTGAAATAAACACCAACTGAAGTCTTAGAGCTCAGAGGATGCATAGACAGCACTTTCATCACAAAGAATTTTTCCCTGTTGGAGGGGGGAAAGATATTCCTTATGCTAAGATGCAGAGATGTTGAAATTGAGTGGTCATCTCTTATGAGACAGAAGCATTCATGGGCTATGTGGAAATACAGAGTTGCAGTCCTCTCCAAAACAAAACAAAACAAGTTGTTTTAAGGCTCTGAACTTGAAGAGCATCCACTTCTTGCAGGGAAGCATTTAAGAACAGGTTTAGTTTTCCTCTTATCTTTGAACTTTAGCACAGGCTCATACGCTATCACAAACAAAGCACAGAATGTTTTAATAAGAATTACCTACTTGGGTTGTTTCCACCCTACGTTAGCACACAGCTCTGCTGTCAGTGCCAGCAGACAACTTCAGATGAATAATCATTTCCAATATTTTTAAAATTTGTGCCAGTGACTCACTATCCTCTTAGAGAGAATGAGCAGAAAATGACAGATTATAGTTGTAGAGGGGAGAGGACCTTTATCATCAGATATTATAACCTGTAGCTAACTCAGAAACACAAGTGACTTCAAATTAATGGATTTTTTTCATGTTTTATTTGATAAGACTTCCTTTAGTTCTGTGTATCATCAGCAAATATGACACACACTTGTTCCTATTGAATTCACAAATCATAGTACATACTCTGGAATAGTATTACTGTTTAAAGCCCAGCAAACTGAAACAGTAATTTTAATATATTGGGCTATTACTTAGAACGTCTATTTTAAAGAACCAGGATACAGAACTCCGTCTGGCAGAACGGCTGCGCTCCCTGGAGAGCGGCCGCTGCGCCTGCAGGAGCCCAGAAACGTACAGCTCCCACACACGGAGCGCTCCCTCCCCAGGCCCCAGCTCAGCGGCCCCGCCCGCTGCCCCCGTCAAACTCAGCGCTGCCCCAGCTGCGCCTGACGGGACCCGGCCCTGCGGCAGCCACCGTCCAACACGCGGGCCCGCGGCCACAGGGGAGGGGAGGAAGAGGGAGCGGACGGCAGTGGGAGCTGCGGGCAGCTAAGCGGCGCACCACCACGCCGAGGCATGCGAGGAACGCCCAAGTCCACACGAACGGGAGACGCCATTGCGCATGCGCAGCCTCCCCC
>WBMW01005599.1:0-17126 GCA_013396635.1 Penelope pileata
TCCTTGTTGGTGAGGACCAGGACATGATACTATAACTCAGCGCTGCACAGGCAAATCATTTAATTGTGCTCTTCAGCTCTGATAATCTTAAACTCAGAAATGAGTGTCCTGTGTCCCATTTCAGAAATTCAGAATGCTGAGGCTTGAAACCAAAAACATCAGCAATGGCCGAATGGGAACCGATCTTACATGTTGCGCTTAAAGTTACTTTACAATGAGAAAGAAACAAGCTAGTTTCAGCTTCCACCACTTCTTCATTAGTCTTGGAATGGCTATTAGGAAAGGGCTTACTGCCCTGTACTTGTCTGCATACAAACAGTTAAAGTTATAAAGCTAACCTTGAAAGCACTCCCAAATCATATATTGTGAGGTTTTTATATTCATGTAGATGTAGATATTTATGTAAAACAGTAAAAATGCTAATCCCTGTTGGTTGAAGCAAGCTCATTTTTCCATGAGGGTGCTAAACAGCTCTGTGGTGGTGTGAACTTTTGTTCACTGTTAATCTGAACCGAGTTCATATCACAGATGGGTGTGAATAGGCAAAATTGCTTTATGAGAGCCATTGCTTACCTCGTGGTAGGACTGTGAGATTCTGCCCAAGTGACAGATCAGGGCAGGTGACAAGAGGAAGCAGGAACCCCTGCTTCTGGGCAGCTGTTGTCATGCTGCAAGAAAATGAGACTGGGGGTTCCTGCCTTAAGCAATTCTGCGCTCCCCAGCTCACAACTTGGAGGAAGTTGTATAATGAATGCAAAGTTAGTACATGCCAGTCAGTGAGGTGTGAGTGCCCAAAGTGTGCTCATCTGGGAGTTGAATTGGCATGCAAGTAGTTCTTATTTAAGGGTTTAGAGGCAAACTCTGTTGTCAGTGTGAGTGAAACATAATTGTTTTAAAAAATCAGTTATAGGCAATTATAGGGCCTACTCCAGCAGTACCTTTGCAGTATGCAGACTTCCCAGGTAGCATAGCTATTTTTATTAGCAATATCCCTTCCCCCAGCTCTATGTACTGAGCCAAGTTTAGAGTCAGCAAAATGACTTGGAATCAGTACATTTTATCCCCAGCAGGCCAACCAACCACAATTAAACTGTATTACCATACATTAGGCTTTAAAGGGGTTCCTCTACTGCAGTATGTAAAACTGTAGCGGGCTAAAGTTATCCTTGATGTAAGTCCGTTGACTTCAGTTGGCTAGGGATGAATATAGACTATTCAATATTCAACAATCATCAGCGAGTTTTGCTTAGTTGGCAAGAAAAGGAACAATTTAAGGTCTAGAGCCTTCCATGTGCTCTTTCTGTCTTCCTGAATCTTTACTTGGTTGCAGTAGCTCTCTGCTAACAGGATTGACACTCTGCAAGGCTGGCTGTTGGGTATTTTCTGCTGCGGTGCAAGATTACTCCTTGTGATTTTATGGTGCAGCCGTAGACTTTAATAGTCACCTGGGACAATTATTCAGATACTGTATTGTGCAGTAAGATTGCTTTTGAACAGCTGCAGAAATACTTAACAGAGATACACTCCCTAAAGCCCCGGGATGGGAAATAAAAACAAACAAACCACAGCAGCAGGTCAAGAGTCTGTGTCTTGCTCCATCTTGTAGCTTGTGAAAAAAAAGAAAAGAAAAGAAAAAAAAAAAAGGAGTTTTGCAAGTGATTCAGAAGTTAATTGGGGAAGGGACCATTTTTCATTTAGTGGCCCATATAACGCCCAGTAATAATAGGCTACACATTCATATGCAGTCACTATGCAAACACAAATCTTCTTTGAGCAAAGCTGTGACCCAGCGCAAGGTGCTTTGCCAGGCAATTCTCATTAAAAAGATGAAGAGGTGATAAGACAGGGATGCAATTACTCTCTGTGGTAGTGATGATATTCTTTGGTGCAATCCCATTTACAAAGAGCATCACAAAATCTTGCATTCCTCACTCTGGTGGAAACGGGCAATTTTCTTTCTCATAACTTCAACCTTGCCATTCTGATGAGTACTATATCTTAGCAAAAATACCATTTCTCTTTCTTTCCCAAGCCATGATAACCAGTGTTTCTCTGTTACACTCTGTTGCAACTAATTAATTTCTCTGCCATTGCAATTCTAACTAGTCCTTGTGAAAATCTATTGGCCTATATAACATGATTGTGGCTTAGCTTGATGGTCCATGTTGTTTTAAGTCTCACTGTCCAAAGGGATATTCAGCTGCATCGTCTATTTAGCTCAAAGAGTGCTCACATACACATAAAATTGTATGGGATCTATTAATAGCTCTCATCATAGCTATCTGGTCATCAAATCCTCCAGCTCTTGACTCAGAAGGGATTTAACAATACAGCAAAGGAACAGAAATACTGTTGTTTAGTTGGTCTCTGAGAAGTATCCCTGCTGCTTTTTTCCTGCAGATGGCCAGTTGGTGGGGGCTCAGGAGGCTCTGCTAACCCACTTCTTCACTGTATCATAACTGCTTTCCTCTTAAGACACAGTTTGAGCATTTTCTTGGCGTTGTTTCCCAGGATGACCCTGCAGGCCAAGTCAAGCTAGGAAAGTATTTTGTACTAAATACAGTGTGTGATAGGTTGGGAATTTAGTGGCTTGGTGCTAAAAGACTGCTTGTTCACTTTTCACTGATGTGTGCTTCAGTGAAGTTGCTCTTGATTTATAGCTGGATAAGCAAAATCAGAGTGAGACCCTTGCTGCTCATTTCTGTGGGAGCAGGACTGGGCCTTACATACTCTTACATTCATTATATACCTCACTATCAAGTCTCGCAGCTTTGATTCATAGAGTTCTCTTTAATTTGGTACATGCAGACTTCCAGACTAGATCACATTGCAGCAGGATAGCAATTCTCAGGAGAGCATTTCAGTTTGAGAAATTCATGAAGAGGGTGACTTTGCTGCTTGCTTTCAGTGACACTTGTGGAATGGGAAAGAGAAGTGAATGAAATGGAATTGCCAGCCTGCTTCTAAATGTGTGCTCTGTTAGACAGCAGATAACAAATAGCATGCTCAATACCATAGTTCTAGTAACTGTGCCAGTTTTTGTTAGGTTGTTGTTTTTTCCCGTCTGTAATCTTTATTTCCACATTTAGGGCAAGGTTTTCTTATCTGCGTGCACTGCACAGAGGAGCTTTGAACTACTCCCTTATGCCCTTCTGCAGAAATGTATTCCGCTGGCCCTGTCTGGGGTGGAAGCTGGCAGGAGGAGCAGAGCCTCTCTGCCATGCAGCAGGGAAGGACTTTAAATTCACCCCTTTACTCTTCCCATCTGCAGCACTCTGACCAAAAGTATTGGATTCAGAGCAGGCGAGAAGGCATCACATTGTGTGATGGTATAGATCTCGGGCCATTTACTTCTTCATGAAGCAGAGCCATTTTTCTTACTGCTGCTTTTCTGAGAGGTGAAAAATCATATATGCCTCTCCTTACTCAGGAAGGATTGCAAAGCCATAACCTTGCCTTTTTTTCCAGCAGTAATGAGTCAATCTCCTATTGGCTAGGGCATTTTACTGTATATTGAGTCTATGGAAGTTGAGGGGAATGAAAACAGGCCTTGACAGTAGCTATAGTGACTCATCTATATATATATATGTATATGTATGAAATGATTAGGAGCTGTGCAGTAAGTGAGAATTGGAAAGTGTTCTTAAAAAAAAAAAAGTAACCAGTTTACCTCCCTGAGGACAGGATTTTGCCTCTTTCCACAGAAGACTGCCTTTCCAGCCTCGTAGCTACAGCAAGAGTATTTGGGACTGAGTTCATTTAGCTCTTTACCCTGCCCTGATTTCCACACAGACACATATTTACAGAGGGCAACAGCTGATTGTTGGCCTCTAATGGTGGCATGAACAGTCTTCAAACTAGAAAGTTACTTTCTTGCGAAGCTGAATAAGGTATTTTAGTGAACTACGTCTCAAAGAGATAGTAGGAGAAATGTGATTGACTGTATTCTAAGAACAGAACAAAACAAAGATACTTGGCATACATCCCCTTCCTAGTCCAGGTCATATTGTCCTGGGAAACTTCTCCCAGAGTTTCCAGATAATGAACTAGACTTAGAGCTCTAGTGAAGTAAAGATGCTACAAGAAGCTCCAAACTGAGGATCTATATATTATGAGAGAGTGTGAAATGTAAAAAGTGAAATGAATTACGAAGGCTCATGCTGTTGGTGCTTTTGGAGGTGTCCTCTAAAAGAAATTTCCCTTCCAAAAATCCTGGATGAGAATACAATCAGGGAAGGAATGTGACGTGTGTTAAGACAAAGGAAAATTCTGGTAACATTGCTTCACTACTTCTAGTGAGTTTGCATGACTTCTGTCAGATAAACAGTGTTTGGATAGACACATACTTGGGCACTGCAATCCAACAGAGTCTGAGGTGTTAATGCATCTTGATTTCAGGACTCCTTTGCTTTGGTGAGTTTTCATTCCATCTTCACTACTTCTTTTTAAATAATTCTTTACCTTGTGATCCATTTAATTTTCTGTTCACTGGCCCTTCAAGATTCTATGTGTGTGCTCACGCTATTACTGTTTATGCATGCATGCTTGCAAATGGTGCTTTTAGTAACAAAAAATGAATAGGCATACGTGTGCAAATCCATTTACTGTCTTGCCGAAGAAACTCATTTGTTTCTGTTTCATGAGATCAGCTTACTGACAATTGTCAAAAACTTACTCAATAGCAGTCATAGTCATTGCTTTTACATATTTTGTTCCTGAAACTTTATAGCCCATTTGAGCCCACAGTAATCATCTACCAAACAAATCTTTTCCAACAGAAGTTTTTCAAAGCCTCCTTTAACCCTTTTTAGAGACTTTATGTGTCTATATCATTTTATGTTTTGTGCTGTACTGTTCAGACTCAGCAAGAGACCGTGAAGGATAATTATCTTGCTCAGTTGTGCACAGTGTGCAGCACTGTACATACAGTCACGCCGAGACTGCTTGTGCAGTAGTTTATGAGATACAAAGAAATAAGAATGTTTCAAGAATAATAATACAGTCCATATTGGCCACGTTCAATTTGTAATGCCTTGTACTGAGTAGGGAATCACCTGATGACTCAGATAACTGAATCTGAGGTGGGGGAGATAAGTGATAGTTTTTCTGAAACAGTAGATAATACAGGGTGTGTTGCTCCCACCTCCTTGTTCAAAGGACAGGAATAGAAAGACTTGTTATATCCATCTCAACAATAATCTGAATGAACTACAAGAAGAGGTGAGAGAGGAACTAGTCAGTGATGACAACTCAGTTCTTGGTTCCTCCTGTGACACCTGACAAAAATACTGGTGCAACAGTCACATACTGTCATTTGCTGGGAAGTGAACTAAGATCCTGAACTTGTTTCAACAGCCAACTGAACAATTAATTGTCAGATGATGTCTTTTGGTCACTAGTCATCCTGACATTTTGATAGCAGAGATTAAGATTTCATGCGCCAGTTCTAACCTGTGGGCTTCATACTCAGCACAGTAGCTTTTGATCTTTCAGATTGTGATCTGAAGTCTACCAAAGTCAATGAAAAGACCAACTACTTCAGACCTTGTGTTCAGTAAATGTTAAATATCCTTTTCCATAAAGCTTTGTATCTAAAGTCAATGATAAGTTCAAGTCCATGAATCATACAAGGTCCTTCTAGCTCCATGTCCTCTGGGGCTTGGTGACCCAGAAACCAACTACTGTCCTGCCTCAATAGCTGCCTTGAAGCCTGTTGCTAAATACTATACCTGGATTTCCACAGGGTGGTTATCACAAGGATCTGTTTGAACATTTAATGCACTCCTATCAAAGGGCAACCTTTTGAAGCTAAGTTTACTCTAAGGCAAGAGCCAAGTTCTATCCTCCCCTGTGCTGACACCAACTGTTCTTTCTTGGTAAGAGTGCAGTATTTGCCCCTTAACTTCTTAGACTTGTAACAGAATTGTAGTTTTTTCCCATCCTGCTTACATTTTTCTCAGCTGTTAGGACTTCTCTCCATGATGCACTCAGTCACTTCATTGCCTTCCCAGTCTACAGCAATCAAGGCAAACGTATGTCCAGTGGTATAAATGAACCTTTTTATCCCCCCGCATAGCCTTATAATACAAGGGCACATTCTAGGCGCCATATATTTAAATTATGTGTATGTTCACCATTATTCTTAGTCTATGTTTTCTTGAAATCTTTCATGAAGTTACTTCAGTCATTTAATTCTGAATTTTCATGTGCACTGTTTGATTTATAACATTTAAAAACCCTCTCTGAAGTTGTGCCCACTCTACTTTTGAAGGAAGTTCAGGGACTCAGTATGCCTTCTACTTTTCCCATGACAAGGCAGATAGATTGATATTAATGCTACATAAGGAAGGTCAAGGGCACAATACAGTTGCCTGATTTGCCTGAATGTGATCTTTCTGCTACCAGTCTTCCTCTGAAGGCCCTGTTAAACTGTGGCATTCCATTCAACCATGAGCATCAGTGCAAGTTTCCGTTACTTACTAGATTTTATTGAATAAACGTGTCACCTAGAAAGTTTCATGACCTTTTACTCTAAGTTCAGAAACACATGAAGTATTATTATTGCTTAATGGGCTGATACTCACTTAAAGTCAAGTCCTTTGACTACCATCCTTGCAGAAATAAGAGGCCTTTCCATATCCACAGGAGTAAGTGAAAAGCTTGTGTGACTGGTAACTGTAAACTGAATGCTCTGTCACATTACAGGTGATAGGTAAGCAGATCACAAGTACTTCAATTATTTGTTCGCTTTTGAAGAATAAACCCAGTCACAAGCAGTGGCATCTCCTTCAAACCTGAACTTTCCCTATGATGAAGAAAATTCATACAGTGGATTTGAATGAGTCGGGCCTCTCTGAGTCTACCTCTCACAACTGCATATGGAGATAGCAATGGGATATAAGAACTTTACCCTACAACAGTTAGAGATAACTTATCAGAACAAACACTAATGGAACAAAGTTTCCAACTAGTAAGGCCATGACAGCCAAGAACCTAAACATATCTTATGAAGCAGGAAATCTAATTTTTCACTTCTGCATCTTTGTGCAGTAGTTTTAACAAAGAGCACTGGTCAGCTCCTGGTGTGACTTCCTTACAGAATCGAATTTTATTATGCAACACAGGAAATAAGAAAAATAGTATTATATTGTAGTGTCTAACAAGCATCTTATAGCAATATGGTGATTAAATCGATTTGTTTTACTTACAGGCAAGGATAGAGGGTTAGGATATGTTGTATTGAAACCTGGTTTAATTTCTCCATTTTTGCTGCAACATCAGTGCTGTAAATGTAGTATGTTTTATTACAAATAACATAAACACTATTAGTTAGTATTTTAACGGAAGCAGTAGTTGCATTCCAGTTAAGCGAGGTGCTTCAGAAACAAAGTCAGACCTATTGCAAACTACCACATTGAATATACGAGTTAGCTGTGCAATTGCAGTAATGTCAGTAGTGCATGTACTGTGCACAAATTTAGGCATGGTGATAACTCTTTGCAAGATTCATGCTAAAGCTGGAGTGATAGTAAAATGTCAGTTCAAAAAGCAGTAAGAGAGGGGAGTGGGAAGAATCAAAGGCTATACCGTAAGTATGCTAAGGATGGATTATGTACTGCACAACATAGTGATGATTCCTGTTACATTTGTGGAAATATCTGAAAGAGACTGCACAGAGATTTGGGTATAAGGAGCTCAGGTGTTTATGGAAGCTCCCTCTGTTGGGCTTGTGGAAGGTGGTAGAAATGAACTTTTCCCACAGAACTTATCTTCTTTCTTATAACCTGTAGGTCTTGACTTAAGCAATTAAGTGTTGTTGACTGTTGTGATCATATAGCAAGTCATGTGATACTTGACATTTTTCCTGAGATCCAGTTCCTTCAGGGAGATAATTCTGTGAGAATTTCTCTTGGTAATCCCTTGCATTAATAGGGGAGAAGGGAGTTAAAAATTGTGGCCAAGTGCAGCCCTGAAGCTCAAGCCAACAGAACACAAAACACTGACCAACAACTCTTATTTAAAAAAGAAAGATTCATTAGCAATATTTTCACTCATAGAGTTTCACTTTTCTAGACCTGAATTATTATTCTGTTAAAGTTGTTTTGCTTCCTGAATCAGGTACTTTGGTTTTAGTTTGGGTCTAAGGTTTGGCAATTGTTTCCCCTATTTTTTATTTTAATCAGACTGGCCTTGATTTTTATGTTCTCTATTAAAAGGGTATTAAAAGACTGCAAATTTTACAAGGCCTATTTTTCTGGTCAGTCCAGAGTGCAATCACATCCCATTGCTCTTAATGGAAATTAATTGTATCGAGCCTACAGACCTTAGAGCAATTTTGTAGATACTAGGTTCTTAGACATCTGTGGTGTTTTATTATTGATTAAAGAATGAGAGGAAATCTTACAGCTTAAGACCTTGTGCTGGGATTTATGAATTACTTTTTTCCTATGTGACCCTTGGCAGGTCACTGAATCCGTGTTTCTATTTCCCATCTGTGAAGCAGGGCATAACGATTTTCTTCTGCTCTTTGTCCATCATGCCTACTTAAATAGTTAGCTCTTTGGAACAGGTCTTGTTACTTGCTAGTAAAAAGAAATCTCATTCTGAGTTAGGACCTGGAGTTGTAATACAAATAATTAATTTCAGCATTAAACAGTCAAAGGTATTACATCCAAGATGCATTTGGCCTGAGGCCCACATAGTTCTTAAAATGATGGATTTTTAATTGATTATTTGGAATGAGACCTTTTCTCAGACTAGCTAAATCACTTAGACCCATGCACGCTAGCTATATTTAGAGGTGAGGAGGTGGCAGAGTAATTCTTAAAGTGCTCTGTTTCTAATAACCCAGGTAACTGACAGTCTGCGAGTGCTGTCTCTTTTAAAAC
The DNA here is from genome assembly GCA_013396635.1 of Penelope pileata. Taxonomy (NCBI): domain Eukaryota; kingdom Metazoa; phylum Chordata; class Aves; order Galliformes; family Cracidae; genus Penelope; species Penelope pileata. The sequence goes on from WBMW01005599.1 coordinate 8,889, forward strand.
AAACATGAGTCATAGCCCCCAGGCAGCAAGCATGTGCAGGTTAGAAATTGTCTTGAACTGTCCACATTCAAGAAACAATGAAATACAGTCATAGTAACAAACAATTCATTTATTAATTTTAGGTTAGTACAAGCAGGAAGGTATACTAATGGCTGTATAAAATGTGTTAAGGGCTTGAGGTGAGTCTGGAGTAAACAAGGCAGTTTTCATCCCACACCACACCCCAATGCTTTCAGAGTTCTGAGATGTAGCTGGAGGATTGTAATAAATTCTGCATAAACTACATCTGTGAAAGAATATTATCTCCAGTGTCCAAACAAACGCAAAATGGGAATGGCTCTTTAGACACATTGGTATTGAATTCTCATTGAAGCAGACCTCCACATGTACAGCTCTTCCCAGGCACTTCTTGTCCCAAACAATTACTAACATGCTTGGATGTTCTTTGTCTCCCTCAGAGAGCAAGCATGGTGCAATGAAGCCATGTCCTCAGAAACCACCAGAGGAGTGCATACCAGCCTGGTCTTCTCACATCTCTGACCAAAGCTGAAAATAAGCAGCAATACAGGGAGAAGCTCATTTCCCACTGTGAGGAGAACACTGCTGTCTTCTTGAAAGATGCTGTACATCACTTGTCCTCCTAGGAACAAAGGGACCAAGTGGCTTTTGTTTTGTGTCCTAAGCTTGGCACTCGCCTCAGCACCCAGCCACAGCACATTATTTTCTGTGACTGTACACAAGTCATAAGGCAAACTCATCTCTGGGAGCCTGAGACACTATTGGCAGGAGCTCCCACTGATACGATAACTGTCTTTTCCATGGGCTATGTGTTAAACACACACTTCAATCTTAACTGCAGTAATACTGAGCCAAGTTCTGGAGTAGCTGTGTGGTTGTTCCACCACATTCTCATGGAAGAAGTCAAAGGCTGTCTGTCCGAGAAGTCCATGAAACTCAAAGCCAGTTGTAACATCTTGACTTTTTAGGATGGTTTCTGTAGAAATTAGATACAGTCCTTTTTGTCCCAAATCATGGGCTCATTTCTTAGAGCTGCCATGTTTCATTCTCAAGACTTGGCCTTCAAGGAGTGTGAAGTGACCTTTTTGTATAGTTTACCACTTAGTGCAATACCGTGTCACAACACTGAAAACAAGTCAAAGACAAAATGCAGCAGCTTTCGTTCAGAGTTTCTCTGCTTCCTGGTTTCTTCTAGAACAAACACAATACTGATTTTGTATTTGCCTCCTAGTTCTGTTTCTCAGCATTTCACCCATTGGCAGGTGACAGCTAGGAATAAAACCTGCCTAACAGCGAGTCACGCTCAGCTCTGCTACTGGTAATGGAAACTCCTTGAGTTGTTGATAATGGGAAAAAAAAATGCTGAAACCAGGTAAACATTATTCACTGGTTTTGCACCAGACAAAGATCTGTGCATTTTTAAACATTTTCATGTGGGCTTACGGATGGGAGTCTTACAGCCCTTGAAACTAAACCCCCAGTACCACACAGCAGGAAGTTGGTAGTGTTAGCTGTTACAGTCCTCCACCTATCTGCAAATGTGTCTTCAACTGTGACTCACTTTACTGGGTGGTTTCTTGTGTAGTCCTTTGTGTTTTTAAAAAATGTGTGTGTAAATAACTCGATAATAGTAATCTCTCATATCAATGTAAGTAGGCTGCCAAGTTCTGAAACTACTGGGGTGTACTAGCTGTAAGGTTCATCTGCTTCCTGGGGGTGTTGAAAGATCAGCTTAATAAAGTTACGAGAACACTGAGAATTAATGATATCTGCAAGTACTGCTTTATGCAATATCTCTTTAATTGGCTGTATTCCATTCAAGCTCTTGCGTAAGATTCAGATTCTGTTCTACTTTCAGAAGTTCCTGTATTTCCACACAAGTACAATTAACTATTTGTTGGTAGCTGACCAAATTGAACTAGTTGTCGCCTTGGCCAATTTCGGCTGGTCATTTTACAGCTGTTAAATAACCAAAATAGAAGATTTTATATTTTTTCCAAACATTTGTTCCTCATAAGGAATAATTCTACATATTTTCATTGTGTACATAAATATCTGATTCCTTTTTGTATCTTGTCAAGTTCTTGGCTTCCAAGATAAATTAATTTCAAAGTCTAATTATATACTGTGTAAAAAGGTATTGTTTTTATCAGGGATGGATTTTATTCTTCCCATTGGCATTGAATTGAATTTGTCTTCTGATTCTGTATTACAAGACAGTGAGAAAATAAGCTCCCTATATCTTGGTTGCTGATACACACTTTCAGGATTATCCATTTTATAAAGAACAGCATTATCCCCCTTATTCAAATAAGAGACAACAATTTCAGGGATAGATGCAGCGATTAGGAGATGAGTCATGCTTACACTTTAAATAGTATTGCCAGATTCTTTTTCTTCCTTAATGTTTGCTGCTTTCACTACCAACTTTCAAGAAAGTCTTTACATCCCCGCATGTCACTGACACCCTACTTTACCTGCTATAGTGATGCTATAGTGAGTCCTCCTCCAGCAACGCTGTCTCCAAAGTCCAATAGAAATGGGGAAAGGTCCCTACTGATTTCAAAAGAGCCTGGAATCAGGTCATGGTTGTGATGTGCAGTTTTAAAGGGACAGATTTTTTTTTATTATTTAATCTCTCTGTCCAGGATTTAGTTTTATTAATGTATATAGAAGAAGTAAAGCACAGCAGGTTAGCTTTTCTTTTAAAACCAGGATTCTTTTGTTGCCTATTTACTCCTGGTAAGTCTCTACTCATAGGCTGTTGCCTTGAGTTGTAGTTTCTGTTTCCTACAAGAACTAACTTGCTTCATTTACCTTCCCCCATGATACGAGACTTGTCTACTGAAATCATATCCCATATAAGCCATTAGCCTCATCAGCCTGACTCTTAAGAAAGCTGATAAATCAACAGTAATCTAAACCCCAGCCTCCATTCAAGTGCTGCTTGTGTCAAAGGACTTTGGAGTTCATGCCGCTCTGTGTAATGAGCTCTGCACTGGGAGGACAGAGAAAATGCAGCTTGAAGGCTGATGAATGTTTGAGTCTTTCTCCTTACAAGCAGGACTGTGATTTTCCAGTATTAAGGTAAAATGCTTAAAAGCTAATTTAGTCAGGATGGTGATGGTAGTTAGATGTGGCTGCTTGACCACTAAAAACTGAGCTGGCAAGTTACACGTTCCTTTCTCCTTAAAGTCACTTAAGAGAAGGAGAAATGATTATCTAGAGTGAGCTGTCAACCTTTATGCCAGCTTTCCTCCTGGTATGATTTATAAAACAGCTAAGATAACCTCTGGGGGGGAGCTTTGCAATGGAAATAGCAAGTGATTCTTATTCTAATGAACATAACACTGTCACAAGTTTAAAGTTCAAGTCCAAGGTATGAAGATTTGGGGGGAAAAAAGAGCCCATAATATACGAATGTGACAGCATACGTGTTCATTGCCTGCACAGTGTATGAAACAGGAGAAAATGGCAAACTTTATTTTTCTAATGAGATTTGAATTATTTTTCAGCCTTTATTAGCTGAAAAAATCCTCAATACTGGAATACTGGTTGAGGGTTTTTGTTGTTTTCTTTCTTTCTTTTTATCATTATTTTTTTTTTGCTTCATACTCTCCCCGATTGAGACTGAGCATTTTTCTCAGAGCAAGTTTTGCACCCTTTGGTCCCTCAACATTGCAGAACCATCACTATTGGCACTCATTAAATAAGTCTTTGTTGGTAGCTGCAGCCAGCAGGCGAGAGACTGAATGGACTCTTGGAATTTAAACTCCAGGAGAGGGCTTGTCCTCACCAGCGTTTAGAAACATCAAATGGGGATTTTGGGGAGAATTTATTGCTTCGCAATCTGTTGAAAAAAATAGGAGAAGAAAGAATTCCTTTATCTATCTGACAGCTGTTGTTGATACCTAGTTTACTTCAGAACTGCTTTAAAACATAAGAGCAGATTTTTATAGAAACTGTTTAGGGCAAATATATATGTATATATAATGTCTGTATATCTATGGCAAGTTAACATGCCCCTGAACTTACCCAGCATACTTCTTATGCCGAGAGCTGTATGAATGCAGTTTAGGTAGTCAGTGAACAACGGTATCTGCAGGTTTGTCGAGGCTGATGGCTTTTCACTGTCTGTTCAGTATCTTTCTGTCTCAAGGTTAGGGTCCTAACTAGATCCTTGCTGCTAGCTGAAGTAGAAAGAATCAGCTGAGCAGAAAAATATATTGAGCTAAAACTTTAGCAAAGCTGTCATAACAGCTTTGTAACTTTATTAGCCTTGCTTTCTTAAGGTGTACATCCCTTTGAAGCACTATATTTGTTAGTAGGAGGCTCACATGATGTCCTAGCTTCTGGTGCTCTGCCTGGTTGGAAGTGGTGTGGTGGTGGCTCGTGAAGTTCAAGTATTCTGTGATGGTTTCTTCCACAACAGACCAACCTGATCTGCATAAGTACATAGCTGGTGGGACAGATGAATAAAAAAAACCCAGATCTCCATAAAACCCCAACATCCTCTTTGAATTTTTGAGAACAAGGAACCTGGGCAGATCCTTTCATATTCCATCTATTCCCTAATGGCAGACAATGCCTAAGCATCAAGAGGTTGTTATTTACTTTGGGAACCTGACTGCATATGGGATCTGCCTGACATCCAGGTAGAAGCAGCCAGGTGACAAGCATCCTGTCCCACGGCACAAAAAGCACACCAGCTGGGGACTGCATACCTTGGTGTTTCTTTCCACAGTAACATCTCCTGAGATACGGTCAGCACAGCTCTGGATTAGGGAATACTAAAGCTCAGTATCACAGCTTGTTGAAAAACTGGAAAAACACTGGAGAATCATTATTTAGAATCTTAGTTTGTTCTCCTTATTTAGAATTCGTCGTTTATATATTTGGCCCTACTGTTGGTTTGCAAGGCAGGCCACAAATTCTCTATGTCACAGTTGACCAATCTATAGTGTGGGAAATTACATTCCCTGCCTGTCTGACAGAAATGTGCCGGACTTACTTGGCAGCAGACAACATTTTGAAAAGTGACTAGTTAGAGATATCCTGTGAAAATTGAGGCCCTTGAAGACTATCAGTTTGAGCCTATGGATATACATTCAAACTTAAAAAATCACAAATAAGTTGCTGAAAAATGATGTTTCGACGCATTTTAAACATTTAAACACTATTATAAACCATAGCAAATATATAAATGGCTACTGTCATACACATGTTCCAAAGCTTGTCCTTACTCTTTCCCTTATCCAGTGCTAAGGACTTAAAATCCTATCTGTTCTTGGTTAATGGATTCTATTTCCTCCATCTTTTTGCAGGAAAGGACAAAATCTGCCATGCATGCTGAGGATAACTGATAGAATTCAGAGATAAAACGTACTGTGGCTATGAGAAGAAAAGAAGCTGTAAAACTTAGATCTGCTCAGGACTTGACAACTCTATGAAAGCATGCTTGTGTGACTGTGAAAATCTTTCACTACAAAAAAAAAAGTAATTTTAAATCATCATGATTTCATTACTAAACTGGAAACAGTAGCCTCTTGCATAGCACACACGCGCTATACAGCTTTTCTCTTTATGGATCTCTTTTTTGGTGACCTGATTTCAACTGATGTCAACTCAGCATAACGCTGTAAACTTCTTTCGATGATTAGAAAACATTCCTCTGAAGTATGTGAACAAACATGAGCTGCAAGCAGTGTGCTGGAGATTAACTTACAAATGTAACATCTCTGCATCTAACATTGCTATTTTTTCTTCCATCAGCTGCCTGAACATTAACAGTTAGTTGCAATCACATTAAGCATCTCCTTGCCATTTTTTCAGCAAGAAGCATGATTCTTTTCTCTTGGAAGGAGCCAGACCATGTTCTATGCTCTATCCAGAATAAATAGATGTAAAAACCAATCTGAATTCAGTGTTTATTTTGCTGTTGTGGGGTATTGTAATCTGGGAGACATAAGTTCATTGCATGTCTTCCAGGGAACATGAAGTTCAAATTACAGAAAGTTGCTGGAGCCAAAGGTGCCCTCTTCATCCCTTGAAACACTTGCCAAGTACGCTAACTATATGTCTGTATTTAGTGACTGTATATTCCTCTGAAATCACGTTTTAGATGTCCAGTAAAGACTGTTGGATTGTTAGCACCTGCATCTTCAGAAGGTTTCATTTGGATGAAATGTACTACATTCCCTCCCTGGTTCTAAGCACATACCAGGTGCCATAGAGCGACTACATGTGGTTTTGCTATTTTACTGCTTCTGACTGTCAGAATCTGCTGGGGCTCTGGGCACTGGAACACAGATGAGTAAAACTCCATTTCCCAGCTGTCCCACCTAGCACCCATGCAGCTTGCAGTGTGGAAAGGGTTAAAAAAAAAAAAAAAAAAAAAAAGTTGAACTTGACAGAGTTAGTCAATACGTTGAAATTGTGCTTGTGGCAACTCTGGTAGAAGGCCCAAACATGTTTAAGCCCTGACAGTGTTCCCATCCTGGTGCGTTCCAGCTGTTCCAAACTCCAGCTGTTGGCCTGAGGATTTCAGCCCTGGTGGGGATCACAAGCTTCTGTTTTTATCTCTTGCTTTACCTCGCCACTCTGTTCGAAGAAAAGACAGCAATAGTGAATGTAGAATGGGAGAACGAAGAAAAAGCTGGTGAAAACAAAGAGGCTGGGAACAAAATGAAGAGGAATGATACAGAAATCTCAGGTCCTCCTGCTCTCTGTAGACCAATAGTAAGAATGTTCAGGGATAAAGAAAAGTAAATAATGGCCAGATTAAATTGGAGATAAGTAAAAATAGCAGCAGGGCAGAAGAATGAAGAGGCTGGGACAGAAATTAAAGCAAAAGAAAAAAAGTGGAGACTGGAGGGGAAAAGTGGAAGCCAACCTGATCTCTTTAGCTTCGCACTTGGGGTTAGTAGTCGCCTGTATTCCTCTGCTTCATCCACTCCATACTTTCCACATCCTGCAAAAAATAAAGCTGAATTTTATAGAAACTCTCATTTCATGCCGGTTATCCCCAGAGTAAATCCATCTTGTGCTCTGAGATTATTAACAAATTTTATTCCTTAATTAAAGACTATTCACAATTCAGGGGAAAAAAAAAGACTGAACAGATTCTGCACAGGTCATCCAAAGTTTAGCACTTACTATTTTTAAAGTACTTGTCTTAAAGTCCTACTGTTCTCTCAAGCATGTTTGTGGTGTTTTGTTTGAGTTAAGGGAACTGAAGGGAATTGTATATAGCAGAAAGAGAGATACTGCAGCAGTAAGAACTAAATATAATCTTTACTAAAACTCGGCTTCTAAGATGTTCTGTTTGTGTGCAGAATGGTTTCTTGGGACACTTCCTGACATTCTCCAATTACAACCTGAGGTCTTCCCTCCAGCATTCCCTCCACTGTTATACATGGAGAAAGATGATCATTTTGATGATATGGCTATATCATTGTTGAACGTTCTAGCCTATGTGGTTATTTTGTGCATCACATCACACCTGAGTTTCTCTTTGATGTTTCCAGTTTGGCCAGAGGAACTGAATGAGGAAATAAAGGTGTCCCTTTGCTCTTCTTCTCTTGTCACATCCTGGTGTTATAACCCAAATCTGGTTTGCATTCCTCCACCATCATCTGTTCAGTCACAAATGTAATTACTTGATCTGTGTCTCAGTAAAAGATTTCACATCCAAAATCTTCAAAAAGTCTGTCAAGGAGAAAACAATAGGGAGGAAATCTGAGAAACTTAGATGTGGTCTTACATCAATCTGTAGTATGAATGTGACAAAACTTTACTGATGCACAAAGCCTTATGTATTTAATCGCAAAATGTGAGCACTCTACAAAATTTATTTCGTTATTATCCTTTGTCCTTTTTTAGTTTAGTTTTTCTTCCTGTAACAGTATCAATTATTTTTCAGTAGTGTTTTGTATCCCACTCTTTCTCATCTCCTTTTCAGTACTACCCTTTTCTCTCCTAAATCATCAAAGATATTTTTGTTCCATTACCTATTGTGTCAGAGTCAGTAAACAATCTTACAAAGAGAATTTCTAAGTATAAGCATTTGCACTAAAAGCTTTGAATTGCTATCTTTGATAAAGCTATTTGGTCTGATTACACTGTTTTGGAATCGCACGTTCAAGCTCGCCTCTCTGAAAAAAAAATGGAATTTTTCAAAATGTACTATATTGCATATCTCAGAACTGGGGGGGGGGGGTT
>WBMW01005599.1:17159-168263 GCA_013396635.1 Penelope pileata
ATACTGTGTAATCCATGTAAGCAATTCTATTTCTACCCTGAAATTCACACAGAAGCAACTAAGAGTGATGTTTAAAGTCCAGTGCTTAAAAAACAACACCTAATCTGAAGGCTGTATCAAACATAAAAAAGGTCAATAGTAATTATTCTGGGTTTAATTCTCCCAAATTTCTTCAATGTTTTTAAAATTGCACAGACAGATATTGTAGGCAGTTCTTGTATCGAACTTGACAAACATCCTCCAAGAGCACTGAGTAGCAGGTATAACAGCTATTGATGGTTGTGATTTATTTATTAAGCAAGAATTGAAAAAAACACGATCTAAATACAAGCTCAGATTACACAGAGTGGAATTTTTAAGTTGAAGTAATTATACTGTTCAAAATGCAGTGATATCTTTGAAATGCCATCAATAGTCCGGAAAGTGTGCATTCAAATCATCAAATAGCAGAGGCCAGAAGTACAGGCTGCTATGAAGTTACACGATATATTGATTTCAGCATTTTAGACATGGACAGACATTCTCTTCATAAACCTTTGCAGCTGAAGAAATCACTACCCTGGGACAGACATCCCAGCACCCACCAATTCCATCAGTGGAAAGGATTATGTGAGCCTTCTTTAATCTGCTTCAGTCAAAATCAGTCAGGTTAAGCAGTAACTGAAGTTGGAAAAGTTAATCCACTATGTTTAGGTTGAAATTAACTGTCGGGGTTTTTTTCACCTGCCATGTTCATTGGCAAGACATCCAGAGGAATTAAATACAGATACTGCCCATACTTAGAAGTTAACAAAACGTATTTTCTCAGTCTCATATGTCATCAGTGCAAGCCATTGAACACATTCTGAGTATCACAATGTCCATTGATTTTCAAGAGTACCTTCTTGTTGGAGCTGAGTACCAACTACTGAGAGTACCAGAAGGCCTTTAAAATCATGCTTCTTCAATAACGACTTCTTAGCCATCCCTAGCCATCTACTTAAAGATTCTTGGTTTTTTTTGTTGTTGTTGTTGTTTACTTGGTTTTTTGGTAGCAATGCACTATTTTCACTCTCTACTAACTTGGTATCTGGCACCATTCTCATTTTTTCTACGTATTGATGGCTTTAAAACAAGGAAGAGACCTTATGTTTGTGAAAAACACGCCTTGTTTGAAATTATAGGCAAATCACTTTTAGCATGTAACAGACACTAATATGTCTTGTCTGCAGTATTAAATGAGTAGCAACTCAAGGTTTAAGTATTACAAGCCTTACAGTGGATTAATACTGTGTTTTACTGCAGCTAGCTAAAGAAAACTGGAGAGCAAAATGTGTGAATAAAAGTTGTTCTTCTTTTTCTTTCTTTTCTTTCTTTTTCTTCTTTTGTTCAGGTGCAGCATATTCCTCCCCACTGCATCTCTTTGGAGGACTGTTGGAAGAAAGTACTAGATGGACTTAGTTCATAGTCATTAGTGAATCTCATGAACAATCATGATGTAGATTGTGTTGAGATCTGGAGGCTTGAGTGCCCAAAGATTGATGTCTAGGGGCATCCTGTGTGTTTCTTTAGGCACTGAGCAGCCATAGGTTTTGTGCATGTGTGTGAAAACAGGAAGTGCTTGAGCACCTCTGACCAGGCAAGCCATTTTCACTTTGAGGCTTACACTTGGACCAAGGATTTTACTTTCACTGAGGTTCTTGTATGCTACTGGATTAACATTTGGAGGCAGTAAAAATCCTAGAGGCCAATATGGAGAGATCTAGGCCTCTCAATGAGTTCTTCTCCCAGTCTGTGTACATATCTAAGATTGCCCTGACCAAGGTGCAGCACCTTGCACTTCACAGAATCACAGAATTGCAGGGTTTGGAAGGAACCTCAAGAGATATCGCATTCAACCTCCTCTGCTTAAGTAGGTTCCCTACAGTAGGTTGCACAGGAAGACATCCAGATGGGTCTTGAATATCTCCAGAGAAGGAGACTCCACAACCTCTCTGGACAGCCTGTTCCAGTGCTCTGTCATTCTGACAGTAAAGAAGTTCTTCCTTGTGTTACTATGGAATTTCCTGTGTTCCAGTTTCTGCCTGTTGCCCCTTTTTCTGTTGCTGCATTCCACCAAAAGGAGTCCACCCTCATTGACTCGACTCCCACACTTTAGGTATTTATAGACAGATATGAGATCCCTCAGCCTTCCCTTCTCCAGGCTGAACAGTCCCAGGTCTCTCAGCCTTCCCTTGTACTGGAGATGCTCCAGGCCCTTTATGATCTTTGTCCCCCTCTGCTGGACTTTTTCTAGAAGATCCCTGTATTTTTTGAACTGGGAAGCCCAGAACTGGACACAAGAGCCCAGAACTGGACACACTGGATCTTGTTGAACCTCACTTGGTTCGTGTGGACCCTCTTCTCAAGCCTGTTTAGGTCTTTGAAACTGGATGGTCTTTAAGATCTCTTCCAACCCAAGACATTCTATGATTCTGTGCAGCCCCTGTCTCAACCTCTGGTACAAGGGTAATTGGAACTGGGACAAAAAGGAAGAGAAGATGGAGTTTAGACTCCATACCACTGGTTGAATACTATGTGCTATTCTAAGCACTGGCTAATTTCCTTGGAAGCTAAATAAGGCAGATTGATCTGCTGCTGCAGGAATGGAATTTCCCAAAATTTTATTAAAATATTGACTCTTCGGCATCTACGTTTGAAAATCAGAGATCAGAAGAGCTGATAGGAACTATATTACAAGATGAGGACAAACTGTGTACATTTATGTACAAACATGCTTCAAACAATCATATGATAAGGGTGGCCTTCAGTCACTTTTATGTACTCACTATGTCGTCCAGGGAGGTATCAGTGGTATGGAAGTAGAGGTTGAACCTTCCCGCCAGTATTCCATTCCATTTTGTTGCCATGTGACAGACGGCAGCAGAGGGGCACTCTGACAAAATGGCATTTGGCATGGAAGTCATGAAGCAAAGGTGTGGCACTGAATTCCTCCATATATAAAAAATGGCACCCACTGACATTCATTGACGCTTACTGAACGTTTATGGAGACCAAACAGTGGATGTGAGCACAGTGAGAGAGTGGGTGGTGTGTCTCAGCAGTGGCAACAGCAACAGGAAAGATAAGCCATGTTCCAGACAGCCATGCAGTTTTTTAAGAATACAGCATGTGGGCTCTTGTTCAACGCTGGTGAAAATGCATGGATAATGCATAGATAATGGTGATGACTACATTGAAAAATAGTGTTTTGTAGCTGAGAATTTGCTCTATCAAATAGTGTTATTGTGCTCTTTGTATCTGCTGTAGTTTCTATGGAGATAAATAGGAGGCATTACTTACAGAGAGATCTATGTATGCACCTTTTTTTCATATGCACTTCTGCATCAAATGCCATTTTGTCAGAGTGCCCTGATGACATTGGCCTCTGATGACATTGGCCAATACAATAAAATAGAAGGCATTATTTTTGGGCCAGCCCGCATTAAAGTACAGCTTCAGCTACATATTAACCTGTCCTTATCTGGATTTGATGTTAGCAGTATCATTTTGTACTAGGTGTAGTTTGCTAATTGGGTGTGCTGGCACATTAGCCAAAAGTCATTACAATAGTTAAGTGCAGGTGCCAGAAAAACTAAGTGTTTGCACTTAAGCAAAAACTAAACTTAAAACTAAGCCTTTGCACTTCAGAAGAAGCCTGTAGCTTTTACATTAAATGCCAAACATTAGAGAAAGCTTAAAGAAGTGCCTGCACTTGGAAGATCACATCAGGATCCAAGCCTGCTCAGACCTGTTCAGACTCAGGTCTTCAGATAAACGCTGTATCTTGAAACTAGTAACAAAAAATCTGTGTTTGCATTATGCTTGGTACAAATTTTCAACCTGCCTGCCTTTGCTTAAACTATAAATAATGCAGGAGCAAGAATAAGAAAGAATTTTGAAAAAGTGCTACTGTACGTTTCCCCAGATTAGGAGTGTAACTACAATGTCATTCATTTTAGAGAAATTTCTGCCAATGGAGGACCCAAAAATCCAGGTGCGTGCTCACCGATGAAGAGCAGAGTGGCAGTATCACCTCCCTTGACCTGCTGGCAAAGCTGACACCTGTCATAAAGATTGACAACTCTGTTTCTTTGTTAAAAAAAAAAAAAAAGAAAAAAAATTAATAAGAAAGTATTGGCCCTTACAAGCAGCAGCATTTTCAGCTCTGACAGTTTCTCCCAAACCACACAAAGTATTATAGATGGTCTTTACTTACAGTTTTCAGCTTTTGGACATTCAACGTTGCAGCTGAACAAATCAGTTATGTGATGTTCTTTCCTGTACCAGTTCACAAGGCTGGAATATGTATGAACAGATGATGAAACAGAAAGTTTCAGGTAGGTAGCCATCTTGAAATGTTTTCTGTTTCCAAGTTCTATGTGATGTTTATGAGAATTTCATATGGACAGATGATCTGGGTGTCATATGATCCATTGACCCATCCCATGAAAACTTGTGAGATTCCAAATGTTATTTCATAGGGAAAAATTGAAAACTTTCAAGTATTTATTTTCCCTTTGTAAAAGGATGCTCTGCTAGCATTCAGCTCTCACTTTTTTCTATTCTCCTATATCCAACGAGCTAAACTGTGCCTTTCTCAAACAATACTTTCTTGCTCTTGTCTGCTGAGGACTATCATATTTGTTGGCATAATTAACTATTCATTAACACAGAGCCTTGAATTTGCCTTTCTCCAAATTACCAAACCACCTGTAGAACAATCTGTAAGTTACAAAGTCAGCTTCCCCACAGTTCATAAAGCTTTACATCTTGTGTTACAGCTCCAGCAGGAGAGATTAAGAGACTATCTGGGCAGTGTGGAGGGTAGAAGGCTCTTCAATGAGGTGGGAGATCTACTGTCAATCCCCTGTTGTGATGAATATTTGCTTCTAAAAAGATGCTAGCGCCTTTTTATGGCTTCTCTGAAACCAGTTAGGTTCGATCAGGGATGAATTTAGAGCAGAAACTCTCCCATCACGTAATACTTATATATGTATTTTAGAATACTAACCACAGTCTACTAAATGGACTTGAATATAAATGAACTGTCACTGTGGGAAAATAGTTGAAATAATCTTGGAGGTACAGATAATATTGTCTCAACTGTGAACCCTGCTTTAGAATCTCATTTCAGTCTGTACCTAAAAATCTATATGTCAAAAGAAAATATCCTGAGTGCCATCTACAAACTATAACATGGCACAAAAAAGCCATCTTTCTATGTGATAGAGCTACTTCTAATTTTCCTATTAGACCAAACGACATCATAAAGAATATCTGCCAACAATGTGATGTAAAACTGTACCATGCATCATGAAAAATAATTGCAATTCAATTACTCCTGAATTATAAAACCGTCAAATAGGTGCAATAAGACAAGAGCCTTAGAACATATGAAAAACTGCTTAGCGTAGATAATTATATATGTTTGAACAAAATCCCCAAAATAAAAGATGTGCAGTTTGAAGGAACAGGGTAATCATGCCAAAATAATTTTCCTTTATAACAAAGGTTTGAGGATCAGCAATTTTAAAACCATCTTCCTGAAAAGAAAAAAATAGAAGTAAATTAGCAAATCTTTAACTATTTGTAGAGGGCATACTCAGCAACAGGACAAGAAACTATTTTCTTGCTTTTGTCTCCTTCTTCCTTAGATTCTGCTTTAGTGAAGTATTCAATGTTGCTGCTTGAAATCACAGAACGCATGAGGCTGGGAGGTGCATCTGGCAATCATCTTGTCCAACAGCCCCACTCAGATCAGGGTCACCTGCAGCAGACTGCTCGACACTGTGTCACGTTGGGTTTTGAAGATCTCCAGGGACTGAGACTCCACAACCTCTCTGAGCAACCTCTTCCACTGTTTGATGACCTCAGTTTTTACTTATGTTTAAAATGAGTTTCCTGTGTTTTAGTTTGCATCATCCCCATTCCTCAAATAAAGCTATCCAAATGTGATATGATACCATAGTTCTAGAACTCCCCAGATAATTCCTCATATAATAAAATTTTTAATAACTAATTACTTCCTGTATGCTCTTTTTCAGTCTTCAAAGTGTACTTGTATAACATGTAACAGATCTTTATAAAATACAAAGCAGTTTTATTAGATCAGATTTGCTAATCTAACAGAAGTCACAAATAAGCTTGCTCAACCTCCTAATGACTGCATTTCAGTTTCTTAATTCATCTTTTACATTATTTACAGGGCACTTGGGTTTTGTGTATATATTTTCTTCTGTTATATAATCAAACAAAAATTCAGGCAAATATTGGCCTGCATTTTTATTGGTGCTCACAAAGTTCTTCAGGAGCATCAGGTACAGGCTTCAGATATTATAAACTCCAAAATAAAACAAGTACCATCATAATCTAGAACTGATTCCAGTTTATCCCAGTTCTGACTGAAGGCTATCTGCACAGCATTACTCCAAAACTGCAGTGGGAGGCACTGCAGGAATCTCTAAAGTGGTTGCCTGAGGTAAGATTTTAAATAGACATGGTTTCATTATTTCCTCCCAGAAGTAGGATATTGTCCAAAGTGACACCAACATGTGAAAAAAAGGAAGAACAACAACAACAAAAAATGTATCAGAAAAAGACAGAGGAAGTTCATATTGAAGTTGAATCTACTTTTTTAATTTTTGCTTTAGGTAGTCCTACTACTTGTTTTACTAGGAGTAGGCCAGGTGAATGCCAGGTGATGCAAGTAGAACTGAATTAAAACCACATCATGGAATTAGATAGAGAACCAAAAACTGCTGCAGAACTGATTAAATGAATCAAGAAAAATCACATTCTTCTATCAGGTAGTACATGTTCTTAGCATTGAGGATGTTAACTCATTTACTGATTGTGACCTGTGACTATCAGGACCACCACACCTGTTAACAGCCACATTTAAAGGCAATTCAAAATAAACAACAATGAAATTGATCACAGTTTCCTCCTTTCAATAGTATATATAAGGCTCAGCCAATTCTTTTGTTTCCCTTCTTTGTTACCCAAAATTAGAGTAGATGAAACCACATGAGGACTAAGATATAGCCATTCCAGCTAGTAGCCCTGCTGTGTCTCTGGGGGTTTCCATGATATGATTCACTTTGAATTATTAGCACCCGTGAGAACAGGTAAACTTTGCACTTATTAGAGAAAAGGTGTTTGTAGAGAACCTGACTATTTTATACTGAAGTGTCTATAGGAGTAAGAGTATAGTTATCTTGATGTTTTCTATCTGATTCTAATATTTCCTTAAAGGTCATGTTTGCCTTAAAAGAAAATAAGGAAAGATCATTTTCTTTATGAACAGTCAAATAAGAGTAGCTTAATGCAACAGAAGATATACATGCCTTTTAGTCAAAATGCTGTCATCACATGTGTTTGGATTTGGAGTTGTCTTCATTAGGCTTTGATGGAGAAGCTAAGCTGAGTTATAAGTGATTTCTAGGCTGAATTTCTCTGCTTGGTTGGGCTGAAGTAAGATTGCTATAGCTATCATAGATGAGAAGACAGAAGCAGTTCGTAGTTATGCTACATGTCACAGCCGTTTTTCTCCCTCAACTGGGCGTGTCTGAAAATTCTGAAAAAAATTATTTTGGTGTCAGAGTTCTGGCTTCAGACTCTTGCTAAATTAAAAAATGTGTATACTTTAGAATTATTGTAGGGAACAGTATTTTTCAACTTAGAAAAAAGTTTTAGAGCTTCTAGGCTTTCTGTTTAAGTCATAGATGCCTGAGAAATGAGCCAGGGAAGTAAACTAGAATTTGACAGCAGCATTCAGAGATGTTTTTTTTTTTAAGTTTTTTTTTGAGGTAATCTCAGAATCTATCTTTATCCATGTTTCTTATATACTGTTGTGCATCTGTTTGGAGATGTAGGAGTCCTAATAGATCTGAGGAGGTAAAATTTGAGTAGCTACATAGGTATATAGAAAAATACAACAGAGTTTGTCACAAAAAATGCCAGTGGAGGTGTCGAGAGATCTTTGTAGAGAAGCATGCCTGTTTTAACACTGCCTTGCAACGTGTGTATGCATTTATGTTTGTACAAAATACTTCTCATTCTTATTTGGGAGCATTTTGAACAGGTGTTAGCCATCTTAATGAGCTCCATGAAGTGGAGGAACTGATTTGGGAAATCTGCAAACTTTTCTGCAGATGAGGTACTGGGAACATTATAAGACACTGTAACTTTGGCTCATCCTAGCTACTGTTTAAGCTGGTGATTGCTTTTAGTTGAGAGAGAGTGTTGTCTGTGCTCCTGTCCCTTATGGTGTATTGCAGTACAATATCTGGTTAAAGAAGCAGTTTTGGTTTAAATGAATTTCAGATTGCTTTTTTTTCTTTGCTAATACGTTCAGCTTATTTTCTTTTAAAATTTGCTTCTCCGACTTAAATGTAGTAGCATTACCTATTTTTGTAGTTAACTTTCTTATCTGAATTTCAGTCAAATATAACAAATCTAGTAGATTAGTTACTGTTAACCTTTAAAAAAGAAATCCTGTTTGCTATTTTTCATTTCTTGCCTAATTAAGGCTCCAGATTATTTTATCCAAATTGTTTTCCTGATCTGTTATTTGAATTCTGCTGAAAATGTTATCTTTCCTGTGTGTTTAAATCTTTAACATTCAGATTGAGTTGTATGTACTATATTGGACTCAAGTAATTTAAGAGATGATATAATTTCAAGGAAAAATCTTTTTCGTACACAAATGGATTAAATGGCTTGTGTTTCTGTATACTGGTAAATTCAGAAGTTGAAATGTTGATATAGCTCTGATTGATTGATTGATTGGATACTCTTTGATCCTATACGTAATAGCACAAATGTGACTGGTGCCCTATGAAATTGTAGTGGTAAAGTGTGGAATTCAAAGTGAGAGTCTTACCAGTTTGCTAATTACAGTGGAGGAGAACAGAAGTATACCTATAACTTAAGCTGCCCTACTGAGTCCTACTCTAAAGAAGCCAAGCATGTCTGGTGCAAACAGTGGAGATGTTCAAGAGAAGCAGCATCTGGCTGACGCTAAAAAGGAACAAAACCTGATACCTGGTAGAAGAAGCCATGCTGGAAACCTGTCTCTGCCTGAGAAGAAAGTCCAGGAGGCTATTTGCGTGCTGCTGGTGGAGCTGTGCGAGAGGTTCACGTTCTTTGGCATTGTCTGCAACATGATTCTCTTCTGCACCATCAGACTTGGCTATCGCAACTACCAGGCTGCCATTGTCAATATGTGCTTCGTGGGCACCTCCATGCTGACACCAGTGCTGGCTGGCTGGCTGGCCGAGTGCCTTGTGGGACGGATCAAGCTGGTGTGCATCTGCATGTTTCTACACTTCTTAGGTGGGTGACACCCTGGCGACCATTAATGTTGTAATAATTCTATTACAGAAATGCATTGTTGAACACTGTTTGAAATTTAATGATTTTCTCCAAGATCATGGCCAGCTTTAGTAATAACTGATTACTTGATTTTTGTTCTACAAAATGTTCTGTGGTTTTCTGCCTATGTATTTTTGTGAGGCAATACTTTAAACAAGACTAAGAAACATCTGCATGTACAGCTTATGGATCAGCAGATGTATGAACTTCACTCCTCTAAAGCGGCTTCGCTCTTTAGAACGCAGTTGCTCAGCTCTTTCTTAAAATTGGTTCCTTTGACAGGCATCTATTGCTAGAGTTTGGGGCAAACGTGAGGTTTTAGTCAAAGATTGAGAAAGAGAATGGGAATTATTTCCCAGCTGTTGATAGCAAGATTTTTGTTGTATGTGAAAATGCATGCCTATTATAGCTGGAAAAGTGGGAAAGATGTATTTAAGTACACATCAGTATGAGCAAATATTGTCGTTAGTAGGGAGGATAAATCCTAATACCTATATTAAGAGCCTACTTTCTGTTGGCTCATTTGGAATCTTCCCCACCCTTTCGTCTGGAGATCAAAAGCACTGTTAAAAATAAGTGGGACTCTTCTGCAGCAGTTAGTGCATTTCAGAGCTGGTGATTGTTTTACTAGGTTAAATCAAGCTGATATAAATTCTTCTTCCTTGCACTGACTGAGAGTTAGCAACTGTGATTTCTGCAATGGTCAGCCATGTTGTTTAGACATGCAGGAGTGTGGGGGGAAAAAATCAGTAATTCCAGAAATCATCTTCTCTAGCTTCCCAAATGCCCTTGAGCTGACTACAAAATCATTGCAAGCACCCAGGGAAAATTATTTCTATGTTCCATTGTTTTTCTCGTGGGCTTCAGGTTTGGAATTTCCTTATGCATTGAAAGGACAAATTGCAGATCTCAAAGTAGGAGACCAGTGACATAAAGAGAATATGATGTATTTGAGTGTAGTTTTAAACCGAACCTTTTACTTTTTTTGCTAGCTCATTAAATATTGCTAAACTGTAAGGGTTTGCACAGTTGTAGTCTTAGTCTTGGCTAACGTGAAGTTGATAGTGTTCACAAATTGCTATATTTTGAGTTTAGCCTCCAATTAAAACCCAGAGAATCTGTAGCTGATCAAATCTGAAATACTTGCTTTGCAGTCCAGAGCTGTTAAATGTAATTCATGGCAGTGCTTCTACAGGTAAAGTTCAAGGGGAAAAGAAAAAGTATTTCGCATGAAGCTTAGACCTCACTAAAAGACTCATTTTAAAGAAGATCCCAAAAATTTAAAAAAATATAAGTTTCACAATCGGAGGCTTTTTGGCTGATGTGTTTTTGGCTGGGCAGAGTTGCATGCTTTTACTGATCCCTACTGATAAGTGGAGTGTTACTGCCCTCTATGCACAGGCAATGGGGAAGGCACAATGAGAGGAGCTACATCTCCAGAGTGAGCTCTTCACTTGATTGGAGGACCTGAATCCTTACAAGCATTTCAGACAGAAAATTGCTTTCTTAGAGGCCTGTAGTGGTCTTGCCTTTCTATATGTAGTAACATCCAGAAAGCTTCTAGCTCTCAACAGAAGTAAGACACTTCCTATTTGATGTCATCTGTTGTCTTTTGATTTTCCATCTTTTTCATCATAATTGCTTACAAATTCTTATTTATCAGTCTGATTTTAATTTATTTCAAATAACAATTTCCTCTCAATTCCAGGCACAGCCCTGCTACCTATTGTGGCTTTCCCCTTTGAAGATATCTACATTGACAAGCGACATATTCTTCTTCATACGCTAACCAAAAAGGAGCAGAAAATAGTGTTCTACTTTGCACTGCTCACAGCTAGCCTGGGAATAGGAGGCATAAGAGCTATAGTTTGTCCATTAAGTGCATACAACCTTGAGGACTATGGACCGAAGGAACTTCTTTCTTTTTTCAACTGGTTAGTAGCTTAATGTCAGCTAAATATCTGTAGAGGATGATACAGCTTGGCTTTGAAATTTGCTGTGAACTTGCAAGGCAGGCTCCAAGATGGTGGCTTTCTTTTTGTTGTTCTTTGCTGGATTTTAAACTGCAGAACATCTAGGTTTTGGAGTAGTTTTCAGGAATTTCTGTAAAAACCTTTGTTTCTTTTTTTGTTTTGTTTTGCTATGACCAAGTGGTGATCATCTATGTTGGCCTCAAGTAGAAATTTTCAATCATAATCAGGATGAACCTAATTTACTCAAATACTCAGACTTAACGACCTGCTGATGTTGGGAAAGTGAATGGGGAATACGTTGTTCTACCTTTAATGTATATATAACTTGAGGATATTTTGCTATTTCTCATTGACAGTGGCAAAATTCAATGATACATTAGAGTTTTTGTCAGAATAACTTTTTAGAAATGACAGGCAGCAGTAGAGTCCACTGGTCTGTTGGAACTAAGGATTGATGGTAGCCTCTAACTGCTAAAGTCAGTGGTAAGGATCTGATGTATTTGTTTCAGCTCTGGCACTCTGAACGTTTGGTATCAGATAAACCAGTTGACGTTTGTATTTCATTCTGAATATTTCATATTTTTCAAGAAAATTTTGAGGAAAAATTGCTGGGAGGGTAAAATGGTTCCTAAAAATCAGATTTTCTTCAAATTAACTATTTCTGTGACAGAGGGGTAGTTTGTTGATCATGTATTTGCCTTTATTTACTACTTTTGTAGTACTTAAACATTCATCTATGCTTTCTGGTTAAACTGTGGTAAAGGGATAAAAGAAGTATCAGTGAGAACCTCTAGACTCCTGCTTTGAGTCAGGGTGAAATAAACTCTGAACTGTCCCCTTTCCTCTCCCTTCCATATACATGCACGCTTATTAAAATGAAAACTTAGCACTTTTACATATTGACAATATAGTTGTGGGCAATCAATGAAGATCTTTGTTAATCAGATCTTTCTTCCTTTGGGAATGGCTCTCCTGGCTATTCTTTTTTCCTCCAATTATGTTAATATCAAAGAATTTTGAATTAAATCCAAACTTCAGTGAATAAAGCAGCTTTACCAAAGGTGGATAAGACTGTTTGGTTCCTTAGAGCAGATTCTGCCTCCTTGACCTGCACAAAGGAGAGAAGAAGAAAAATCTTCTTTACTCTATTCTGAGTTTTAATCCTTAATTAGCAACATCATTTTGATTAAATAAGACTCTAGGGGATTAAGACTGGAGAGCAATCAGTTGTTCTGAAAGATAGCTCTGGAGAATTTATTGTACTGTGGTCTTAGCCATTCAGAATTGTTTAATCAAAGTGACATTTCTCAGTGTTGATTACAAAGAAGACATTATACGAATAAAAAGTTCCTTGGGCAAAATCCAAATGGGTAATTTCTTGGTGCTTTGGAAATATTAAGAAAGACGCATGTGTGATTTTTTGCCATGGCATCCAAAAAGGGACTGGCTATTTGATTGCAATCTCAAGATTTTAAAAATGAAGTTGTTCTTAGTGGTCTTAATCTATCTACAGCCTCTCAAAGTATAATCATTTTCTCTGTAGGTAGTGTTTTCTCTTGGTAGATGCTTGTCACAGGATTGAATTTTGAAATGATAGAGGTGATTGTGTACCTCTGATGAGTAAAAGCCTATATCTTTACCCACATTCTGTTTTAAAATTATATCAGACTTATTGGGTTAAAGATAGGGTTTAAAAGAAATGAAGCGTAAACCTGTAATTACCTGTTGCCTAATCCAATTCATGAAGGTTGCTTTGCACATCTAGGACCTCATCCTAACCTCTAGAATGATCTATGGCTGTGCCCACTTAAACAAATTCTGTCTATGGGGGCGAAGAGTAAGAGCAAAGGGTACAATTCAGACTAAGGATGGTAGTTATCGTTGTTTGTCTTGTCTTACTGATCTGCTGGGGGGGGGGAGGGGAAAAAAAGACAGATTGTGGGACCAGTAGCATTTATTTCCTTCCTCCCCTTGTCTCTTCCAAATCACTTTTCTTTCCATATACATCAAATTAGTTACTCCTGTCAATTCAGACACACTTTAACTTGAAATTGAATAATATTAATAATTCTACCCCTTTTTCACCTTGGCTTTGTAGAGTACTCCATAATGATTCTAAAAAACTGTACCTCCACCTAAGAAACTATTACAGGAAAATGCATAGTTTGGATAACGGCCCTTTCTCAAATATGTGGAATGTATCTGAGTTTGGATAAATCCTAACTTAAGTTGTTAGAGCCAGATGCACTTAAAAAAAATTAAATAATACTTCAAGTGACAGAAAACTTACTCAGTTTTTGGAATTAATCCAAGAAGTGACAAAATACAATTTTAGAATATTTTCAAGTTTTTTTTAATCTGGATTTGTCTTCATTCACCAAGTCCATCTCAATTGTTGTAATAACTAAGAACTTTTCCAGTACATTGACAATTCTTTTTATTTAAAAGACACCTGGATATTACCACATAAGTTATCATAACAAATACATTCCCATAAAATATTTGAATAAGATCTTTTTTTCTAGACATTCCATGATGACATTTTTGTTTGTATCAGAACTTTATTCGTGTGTTGAAATTGGAATGCAGAAGCTGGATTCTGTTCAGAATACCTCACCACAAAATTGATGAAATATTTGTTACCCTCAAGCCGATAGCAAGCTTTGAGTCTATAGGATCAGACTAGAACAAATGTGAAGTAAAACTCTCAGCTGGACATACTGGGTCCTTAGCACAAGATATGACTCTACAGATCCATTCCTCTTGTATGTCTCCACTTTCTAAAGCAGATTTGATACTAAGAATTTTCCAAAAAGTATGTTGCCACATTTGAAAATGTGTCTCCTCAAAGCAGATTTTCAAAAGAACTTATTTTAGTCAAAGTCCTCCATGGATTTCTAAGGGTGAAGGTGAAAGTCTACTAACAAGTGATTAAGCCACTTGCTCAATATGGCCACTTGCCCAACATTTGTGGTACGCAGTTCAGTGCTCCGGTCTGTGTAATCCAGGCAAATGGACTAGAGCTGCAGCAGAACTTACGCCCCAAGCAAATTTCCTGAACACAAGATCTTTGACCATTCTAAATGGATTTATTTTTTTGAAATGTCTCAAAGTAATTTTAAGTCACAGAAAAACAGCTCTTTTGTCTTTAGAAGCCTATTGTCCAAAGCATTTCCTTATGAAGTGGGAGACCTTGGTCAATTGCTCCAGTGGACATTATTTGTGCAAATACTCTTTTGAACATAAATTAGGGTAAAAAGTTTAATACCAGAGGAAATAATTGAATGGGTGTTATATGCAATGTTATTTCTCTGTTAAGCTTAAAAATATGATTTAAGTATTTTCCATACACAAAGCTTACATTATCAGATATTAAAATTGTCAATGGTAAATGCTGGCATTTATTCCTATCTGCAAGATTATTTCTGGCACTAGATTGATAATTTGTTCAGCTTTACTGCCTTAGTGCAGTTAGTTTACTCATTTATGTCATGAAGCTGAAACATCCAAGTGAGATTTGGTGCCTCTGCTGTGTCAGTGTGTACATAGTAGTGACATGGTCCATGGCTGCTATACTTATTTTACCTATAATTTCATGTTTATATATTCATGTTCATATATTCTATGAAGGCTATAAATTATTTATTTAGCTCCTGCAATCTTGTCTCCTGTTTGTGTGTTCTAGGTTTTATTGGCTGATTAACTTAAATTCAGCAGTTGTCTTTGTCAGTATCTCCTATATCCAGCAGTCTGTGGCCAGAAACCTTGGTTTTCTTATCCCATTTGTGTCTGTGCTCATGGCCATGATCACAATTCACATGGTGCGTGGTGAAATGATTTACAAACCCAAAACAGGTAAGAAACAACTGTCTCTTAGGAAATATCTTTAGAGATTATTCTCATAGAAGACATTATCTTGGATATCTAAAGTTCTTCCCCAACAATGCCATGTAGATACTTGCAGGGTGTTAGCTCTGTGTAAGAGACAAAGTCCTCTGTAAGGCCAGATATGTAGATTCTGGATAGCCTGAAAAATTGAAAGCAGTCTCTGGTAAACTTATGTACTACTTCTGCCATGTTGAAACATGTTCAGAGCAGTTGCCTGTACAGGAGTAGGTGCTGCATGCATGCTGCAGGTGACTGCTTTGGTGTAATTTGTCCAACGTATGCCTAATGTGTTTAGGTCTGTTGAAGCAGAGATGTTAGTGCACGAAACATACTTAGGGGAGAAAACACAAGTGTGCTCCAGAGTTTGGCCTGAAATTACGACTGAGCAACCAAGCAGCGAGTTTAGTAAACTAAACAGGAAGCTTTGTAATGTCTCTATATTCCAGAACATCTAATTATTTCAACATTCTTTCCAATACAACCTCAAGTATTTTCAGTTATTTGAAAATGTGTACAAATACTGAATGGCTCTAAATAGTTACTATGCAGACTGTAGTGATATTCAAAAGCAGAAGTTCTTGTGTTTGTAGCCTCACCAGTTAGTACCTTACCTAGCTCTTCAAAGTCTTTTAATGGCGACTACCCTGTCCATTGAAAAAGCACAGAAATGTAACTGGAGCCCAAGTGACCTGAATAAGGCTGTAGAAGTGCCTAAACCTTGCTGTTCTCTTTCCAGTAGAACACAAACGGAAAGCAAGTTATTTTAGTGTTTTTATTAGTAGCATAATCTAACCAAAAACGTTAGCAGTGAAGGAATGAATGTGTGAACCAAGTACCTTGGGATATTATAGTGATGAAAATATTAGATTTGTTCAAAACAAAAAGAACACAAAAAATGCATCCCTTCCACAACCCCTCTCCAAAAAAAAAATCGTATCTGACTAAGGTATGTAAGGGCTAGTCTCAAATCAGGTTATTTTTTATAGAACAAATGATAATTGTCTAGCTTACTGGGATTTACTGCAGGTCTTACAACCTGTGAAGCTTAAAACATTCTTCAGTATCTACCCCTGAGCTGGAATGTCTCATATGCCCTAAATCTGTGGTTGCTTATCTAATTAGTTTGGTACTAAGTAGAATAACACAATCTTGTTATATTAGCCAATATTGTGTTATTAACCATCCACAAAACTAGCAGAGTATTTTTGTATTGTTTTTTCTCTGAATGTCATTCAATTTATCATATATTTTCTACATCTTTGCAGAATGCTGATCTCTAGAAAAGTGTTTCTCTGTAGTCAAAATATAATATGCTTTGTAACTTCCAGTAACATGGGTAAATATGAAATTAATTCCAAGTGTTATTCAAATCCATAGGTCACCTTAAAGGATTTTTATATATGCTACCTTTTTATTTTAAGATAACTCTTCAAATATAGATCATGTATTCAATTATGTTTAGCTGTCAAGCACGGACTTAATTTGCATTTCTGCTACTGCTATAATTTTTAGGATTGGCAGGTGACCAAAGATGAGGGGGAAAAAGTGTGTATCTACCATCTAGGGTGCAGTATAGAATTATTTTTTTCATTTATAATTAACTAGCATAGATATTCATGATTACATCAAGGTCATGGTAGCAGAACATTAGAACCAAAGTGTGAAGTATAATGGAGAGGATAAATTGCCTTAAAACTTGTAATTTCATATCTATACAGATATTTTTAAGAAAACATTAGAAATAAAAGTACAGAGTATGTGACATCTAACTACTCAATGTGTATGTTTGTAATCTGAAGAATCCGCTACTGTATGGTTCTGTGGGATTTACTTCTTTGCTTTTAAAGAACGGGTAAAATGCTTATTCTAAATGTATCAAGAGGATATTGCCAGTTATAGATTAGGTCTATATATCACTCAAGTTGCTGTTTGAACTACAAGCAGTTTTATCTTCTTCACTATTTACTGGTTTACTATTTAGTAATCTGCTTGGAATTTCATTCTAAGAAACACGTATGCTTCCTGCAAGTAATGATTTGTAGGTATTTGACTGAAATGACATTAAAGAGGGCCTCAGTTTAACCATTAGGAAAGGTACTGAAATGTCAGGATTTTATTTCTATTTTACTCTCTTTCAATGAGGGTAAGAAAGGGAGAGCCTGTCCTACATGATCTAGTCCAAAAGAAAGGAGATGGCCATGACTATACTTGAGACTAGGTCAGAGAATCCAGAACAAAGCCATGGTGTTGCTTTGTTTGAGATATCCACTGGGTCTGATTGGGGTACTCTGAGCATCTCATTTCAACATTGACTGGGTCAAAACCCTTGTGGAGTGGTAATAACACCAAGTAATTGCATTTAATTCCTTTTTCATTAATGTTCAGGCTTTCATATAAAATGAAGCAAGAGATTATCACTTCTCTGACCCAAAACATATAGTTCCTAGCTATGTCGATAATTTGATACAGATGTGTTCTGATACCATTTGTTTTACTTCTGACAATAACTTAGCTATGCCAAGAGCTCAAAGTCCCCCTTGTTTTCTGATTACATTCTTAGTCAATTCAATCTGAACGTCTGAAGACTTCTTAGTCTTCAGGTCTGGTTTTGAAATATGCTGGATCCTAAATTTTAGCAACACTTACAGTGATTGGTAAGAATATTTGCGTAGCACAGTCACAGAGAACAAAATCTGTACCCAATCTCTGTTTGCAAACTTTGATAATGTTCTCTACTTCAGATTTTATTCAATAGTGTCACCAGTCTACAAATTAATGCTAGGCATTCATATTAATATTTATTTCCCTTTCTTAATACTCTATCAGCAGAACGTCCTGTAGGTGTCAGATGAACATTTCTAGAAAATATTTTCCACAGCAAAGATTGTAGGGAGACATTTATTTTTCCTTCTACCATCTTCTTAGTTCATCTTAGTGTTTGGACATATACACAGTTACTGTAGTGCTTGAACGCTTCAGAAAGGCAGAGACACACTATAACCCTGATTTGCGTGGATGGGCAGCTTACCAAAGGTAAATGAATTTGTAATTTCAAGCCTGCAGCTAACAGTTCTGTCCTCATTTTATTTCTTTCTTCAAAGTCTGACAGCCGAGGTAGCGATTGCTGAACCAAGTAACCTGGGCAAATTTTAATATGCCACAAACTAGACTGGAAGCTTTTCCAGTCGTGCTACTTGGAAGCCCTGAGATATTTCTGACTTTGAAAAACATCCCTTAAAACCTTTTCTATCTCATCAACCCTCCTTTGTGCTTTCTTTCCTTCTCATTTCACTGCTACCCTCCTCTTGTTGGACTTCAGCAGAAATGCAATATTTCATTGCTGCCTTGAGCCAAAAATTCATTCAATCAAGCAGAAATAAAGGAAGGTAGTACTTAACCTGATATATTGGAGGGTGGTGTTTTCCCTCACAAAGTGCTTTGTCTCGTTTACTTTGGCAGCAAATAAAAATGTACCAATGCCTAATGTCTCTGTTTCCAGACAGTTCCCTTCTGACGACTTTTGGGGTAATTGCTAGTGCACTGAAAACATGCTGCATGCGGTATCGCTACTTTAGTGGAGGTGTGGCAAACTGGCTGGATCATGCCAAGGAATATCATGGTGGTCGATACAGTGAGATTCAAGTGGAAAGTACAAAGTCACTTGCCAGACTCTTCCCATTGTTTGCTTTCCAAATTCTTTACAGAACATGTATTATGCAGGTGAGTAAATGGCTATTCAAATGAAAAATCTTGAACAAGACTGTTTACTAATATGTTTCAAGGCATGATTTTTAACTGTTGCTTCACCAGATTCTGCTTGCTGTTCCACCTGGCAGAACAGTTTTAATTGACTGAGAATATACCTTATTTGCACTCATTTCATCAAATAAGTAAAATCAACCTGGTTGAGATGGAGTTTGTGTGGCTTCCTGCTGCTCATTCCTATCCATCCTTACTGGTTGAAACATCTAAGGTTGAGAGTTCTGTACTTCTCATGCTGCTGTGTTACATTTTTAGAGACTCAGGCTTCGCATTGTTTTGAAAAATATAATTTTCCAATTTCTTAAATGTTCACTCAATTTTTTGGGAAAGGCATAAAATCTTTTCTTTTTAGTTGCACATTTTTGCTGTTTTGGTGGGATTATGTATCTGGAAATAATAATAATGTTTTCCCATTTGTGGAAACAGTTCTTTCAAAGCCTGAATTTGTGTATGATATGTAAGTGTTTCAGGGAGTTACTTCAACTGACATGATTCCTTCAGATTAATTTTTGACTAGATGATCCTGGCTAAGCATGAGTTTGATGCAGCTTACCCTTTGGCAACTGGTATAACAAATTTCAGTTGGTTTAGAAATTCACTTTCACATATTGGTTTTAAAATGTATTCATAGGCTGCTTAAAGAAATTCTTACAAATATGTAACATACTGCTTTATTGACGTGTTCTTGCTACCATTCTATATTCCCATCTTTCTGCCATCTTTTTTCTCCTTCCACTCCATGCCAGGGAGAGGGGAAGCGGGGGGGGAACCAACACACGCACAGCTGAAGCTATGTATTAATGGTCAGACGGAAATGAACCAAGTATCAATAATCAGAGTTGTAATATCTAGGTGTATATCTAGAAAAGACCGTTTGTGCTTCTGAAAGAGATGACTGTCAGCAGAATTTCCGATAAGTCTAAGGCTTGTTATTAGACTAGGCAATAGACCAATATTTTTTTATAAAGATTAATAGTATTTTCTCTGTGTTAACAGATTTTGTTGCCTGTGATTCATGTTAATAATTCTTATTAATAAGTCAATTCTGATTTGCAATAGGCAGTGGAAATGAGGAACCAACAAAACTTAGCTCACATCTGATCTGTCACAATTCTGTTTCCATTTATTCATCCTTTTACATTTTGTATTTCTTTTTGGTAGTGAAATACAGGTGAAAATAATTTTATTTAGAGCAAGCATTTGAATAATTCTTTACCACTGAACGGACTTTCAGTGGTTAGGATTAACTATAAACACTGAGTAATCTTTGAAGGGCTGGGTTACTAATTACACTCTAATTTTCAGACAGCTATAAGTAATATTTCATCTAGATTTGGCATTGCCAGTCATGTTGAAGAGCCATGCAGAAAACTTCAGGAACCCAAAATGCTATGAAAGCAGAAATGAAAGTAAAGAAATGAGTTCTACATACAGCTCTGTCATAACTGTTCTCTGTGAATTGTTCAAGTTACTTCTTTCTTCTCTCATCAGTCTGTAAAATGGAGTTGATCATGACTCCCTGTTGCACATGAAATTTCAATACTTAGTTCATCAATGTTCCTCAAAAATCACAAGCAGAAACGTTAGTTGGTAGAAGCAATTGTGTGGGTTTTTTTTGTGTGTAAATACATTCAGCAGATTTTCTGTATCATCAAGCAAGCAGTAGGAACTATTTGCTCTTCAAGTGAGACACAGTCTTACAAGTCTACTTAACTTCATATCCTGATGACTGTTCATCTGATTATTGGTTCTGAGTTTTAATTTACAGAAATGAAAAGAATCCTTTTACATAGCTGCTATGCCTTTCAGTAACATTAAGCTGCTTCTATGACTATGACTAAATCTATGTAGCTCTTAACAACGTGCTGGCAAAAGTGTCTTTTAAAAAATTTCTCCCACCTAGAGCAAGCAATTAGAAATTCAAGACAACTCTGTATCTTGATATTCTAAAATGAAAAGGGAGTTCTGTTATACACTGTCTGTGAAGAAGTATAAGCCACTAAAGTATTCAGGAGAACTATTTAATGTGTTGACAGACAGTTTATTTGATCATCCCTAGTTAGAGCTAATGCAAACTGAAGGACTGCAGCTTAGATTTGTTAAACTGAGGAGTAAGTGAAATAAGTAGGAAATGTTAAAGCCTGGCAAAAGAATGAGAGTTGCTATCTGCAAGACTTTGATCATGAATGGTTATTCATTTTGGTTAGTGTGTAATTGGTTTTCTGTGACTTCTTCAGAAGGAAGTGTTGGAGAGGTTTCCAAATATGGAAAAAAATCTTTAGCTATGAAAGGTAATTATTATACTGAAGCAGGTTTGTATTCCACAATACAGATTCCTTCAGGATATTATCTCCAAACCATGAATTCCAACTTGAACTTCAGTGGTTTTGTCTTGCCAATTGCAGCAATGAATGTGATAAGCATTGTGCCACTACTGATTCTTGTTCCAATTTTGGAATGCATTAACTCATGTCTCTTCAGCTCCAAAGGAAGTGGATATTCTCCAACAATTTACATTGGTATGTATAAAACCCATGTGTTTATACAACTTTGTTTGTCAGTAGATTATGATGTTTTACAATTATTTCAAACTGTAAATACTAAGATGGAGTTGGGATGATTAAGGTGGATATGTTTCAAAGAAATTGTAGAAAAGACAGTCCTGAAACATGCTAGGTATTAAGAAAAAAGATGTTGATGCTCTTCTGATCAATGAAAAGTAATGAAACTGAAAAATAACAAGGAGTCCTGAGGAACTGGTGAGGGAAGCAGTACTAACCATTTAGGCTTGAGATTTACTTCAGCTTGGTTGTCTGCTATATGTTTTTGCTAATCCTTTAGGTTTCGGAAAGTTAATTCATAAGATGTTTTTGTTTGTTTGTTTAGGGTGTTTTTTTGGGGGGAGAATCTTTGTTAGTAGCTCTCTGATTCTTGAGGAAGGTTCTGTTGCTCAAAGTGTTGAGTTTGGACTTAAGTTCTAATAACAGCTTTTTTCATGTTTTTAAGCTGTGACTGCATTGATTTGGACTGCGGCTTATAAGAAGGAAACTTATCACCATTACAGTTCATTGTAGACCCTTTAGCCGAATTCCAGACTTAAAAAAAAAAAAAANATCTGCAATAGCTGTCTTTAAAACTGCTGAGGTATAAAGACACAGGCAACTGGATGTGTAGAACAAACATGCATCACTATGCTGCTGTTCCCAATGAGCAGGCTCCACGTTTCACGAGTGAAAGATTACTTGGAAAGCTCCAGATTTCCTTTCTAGTACTAGAATTTTAATTTTAGTACATAATACATAATTGTCCAGGTGTTCAGCATTTCAATACATTACTGAACTAAAACGTAACTTAAACATTCCTTCTTGTGTTCTTTGTTTACATGAAGTGATAAAAAGGATCTCCAAAGCTCTTTTTCTCATAGAAGTAGTGTGAAGAAGTCTTTGCTTTTGAGTTCCAACAGTTTCTTCAGTAAGCATGTAAGCTCAAACTTGTGGACCGAGGCTCATCTTACAAAAATTCATAGCCTAGAAGCAATGACGGTTTTAGTACAGGTGGTGCCTTACAAAATTGGACTTCCTTCCTTTGACATTACAGTCCTTCATACATTGCCTGGCCCCCCTCACCAGTTTTCCTAAGCCCAGACTTCCTATGTTCTGAGATCTGGAGGAATCTTCTGCAACCGTTTTCTAATACCAGCTACATGTAATTGCAGGAGAAAAGCAGTTTCCATTCTGTGTTTGCTTAAAGCTATCCCCTTTCAGAGATCCTCTCATTAAACTTCCTATGTGTTTTATCATCTAGCCTGCATTAGGAACCTCAGACAAAAATATTTATAAACGACTATTTTCTCAGTGTGCTACTATTAATTCAGTGCCCCATGGCATGCAGCACAGTGAGTACTGGCACACACAGAGGTATTAATCTGACTAAATTAGCCTAATTAAGAGTGTTATTAAGTTTTATACAAACCAGATGCATATAACACAGCAGGTTGCAATTACCCTAGTTTTTAAAATAACATCTGCATTAAAACACAAAAAGCACATTCAGATGAAGTTTCCATGGTTTTAAGGAAAACTATTAAGTTAGTATTAATGTTGTATCCAGTTATGTTGAGCAGCAGTAGAATATATGTAGTGGTTTGTTCTTAATAGCTTCATTTATTAAAATAGCCTTCTGTTAGGGGTGATAAATTACCCGAGGCATAAAAAGTACCTGTGAGTACAGGCAATGACTTCAGTTATCCAAGCATATGACTGCACCTGCAAATATGGTAGACCTGTAAGTGCCAATATTTTTGCCAGCAGTTAATTAGGTTCCTGAAAATAATTATGAACAAAATTGAAAGTACAAATAAGCTGGCTTAACATCAACATCCTATATTTTAATGCAAGCTTATAAGAGGAATAAAGTTGAAATAATTTTCTGGAAATGTTCAGTGCTAAAAGTATGAATTTTCAAAGACAAACTATAAGACAATGTTGAACTATCTGATTGCTCTGTAATAAGATTTGCATGAAAACTGTGATCTGTTACTTTCTTTCTAATTGTTGGTTTGTTTGCAGATTTAGTATGATGTAACAAAGACAAAAATCTCCAAGTGACTTTAGATTGTGGCCCTCTTCATGAAAAACATTAGTTTTGATGTACTTGAGTTTTTGCTGCTTGATTTAACCAGTAGTACAGAAGATTCAGCAGAGAATGGAATGTGCATTTGCTGGATAGTTGCCCATCAGTTACAATGAGTTTACTCAAAATACGGTGAAGAACACACTTTGCAGCTCAAGACTACAAAAGCCTGGGCTGCTGCAGCTTTGCACTTTCTACGTCCAAGCTTTTTATCACTCCCCTTCAAACAACATTGATGCTTTTTTGATGGCATGGATAATTAAGGGAATAGATAATTCTTTCTTAAATTGTAAATGAAAGGAAGAATAATTTCAGATTGTGGAGTATGCTAGGTTTTCTCTTAAGAGACTATGACTAACTGACTATGAAGCTAGACAGATTTAAAAAAAAAAAAAAAGTGGAGGGATGATAGTGTAGAGAGATTTATTAGCACCGAGTGACAAGTACATAATTTCTGACACAGGAGCTGTGGGTTCCATTGTCTAGAAATGACAGAAGAGAGAAACCTACCAGTTTCCAGTTCTGGTAGGCTTTCTGATAACACAAAGATAGATTATCTATTTTCCAGTACAGCGTTGGTTGATGGTACCTGCCTAAGTTTGGTTCTGTTGCCTCAGGTGGGGATCCCAAGCTGTGGAAATTGTGCCGTTAATTTAGAAATACAGTAGTATTTCTGCCTGCACTACTTATTTTTGTATAGAAGACAAATGGATAAAGCATACATTCTGTATGTACACTTCAGAAATTTACCACTGCTTGAGTTGTAATATTTCCCTTGCTCTTGATACCCAGTCTCTTCTTGATATCTGGATGAGCTGCCTTCTCTCCTTCCTTCTCACCTCCTCTGGTATTAAAAAAACTTAAAAAATTTAACAAAAAACTAAAAAATAAAAATCTTTTTGAAAATCTCCTTTTTGAATTTGCCCTTCAGAAAGGAGAGAAAAAACCTTTATTCTGCATCCCTGCAATTCTGTGTGTGCTGAAGTTGTCTTCCTTTACCACAGATTTAGATTTAAGCTTGTGGAGTAGGATCTGCTTTTTATCTGTTTGTCTCCAGAGAGAATGTGTTTTTTAAAAATGCTGCTTTTGCATGTACTGGGACTCTGATTCACTGTAAGTATGTGTTAATCCTGTAATTGCAACCTTGGTGAATACTCTGTGCTCCTTATCCAGTTGCAGGTCAGTTATCTGCTGCACTTTCTGTGATGGTTGCTGGCTTCTCTGAAATACACCGCAAGCATTTCCCTCAAGTGGAACAAACCCTTTCTGAGGAGGTTCTCCTGGTATCCTCCATGCCTTGTTTCCACTTAGCTCCTCAGTACATCTTGCTTGGAGTGGCTGAAGCCTTAGTAACTCCCTCCTGTAAGTAAATTTTAATGGGCTAAAGCAAGAGTGTCTTGATTTGCAGAGAATATCACTTTCTAAAAATAATTGAACTATCATGTAATATTTTATCCCTGGCTCTATTCCACAGGCTTAATGAGCAGATTTATTCTTTACCTGCTTCAGAGTAGCATGATTTGTCTTTCTGGCTGTAATGTAGTGATGTTGTTCCAGATTAACTGGAAGTTGCTGCAGCCTGGTCAGGTCCCAGAGTCGTGTAACCTGACATTTTGTGGGGGATGGTGAGAGTAGTGGGATTCTGGGCTTGGATGTGTGGCTGGCTTTGAAATGGAAGCTACTTCAGGGAGGGTCTGGTCCAGATGAGTTCCTGAGGTGCCTTCTGTTTTGAACTATTCTGCAACTGATGATTTTCTTGAGGCTAAACAAATACATACATAATAGCTGAGCCATGGTCGCAGTCTTTGAGCACTTTCAGGCCACATCAAGGTGAAGCAATTTAGCTTAACCCTTTTCATTTTAAGGAACCAGATAATAAAATTACTACGTGTTTTTCACTGATGTAGAGCATATGCGAGTAGATACCTCAATTCAACTGACATGTTAACTTGAAAAATATTGTAGGCAGATGCAGGACCATTGTTTGTACTCCAGTCAGGAGTCACACGAAGATGCCTGTGCAGAGCACCCTGTCTTAGTATGTGTAATGGAGCTAGAGATAAACACTCCAGCTTTGCAGAGCACAGGCAGTGCTTAACTCATGTCTGCCATCCATAAATTATGTAGACGCACTCTTGATTGAAAATCTAAACCTTCTCTCCCTTCCATAATTTACCTTTCCACATCTACACTGACATTCCTGAGGCTTGTTTTCTTCTGAGGAGCATGCCAAGTGCTTACCAGTGTTTTACCTTGCAGTGCTTATAAAAAAAAAAAAAAAAGTTACTATTGCAAAAATAACCTAATCAACATTCATTTAAAAAGACATAGGTAATGTTATTAACTAGCTGACCTCTACAAGCATCTAATTTTAGAGGTTGAGTGTCTGTTGTTCCAGTACAGCCCTGGAAATGTTCAAATCTTTATTTAAGAGCAGGAAATATCTTTGTCTTGGCTTCATTCTTATACTGTAAGACTACTCAGAGCTGTGGGTCATGGTCTGTCACTAAAAAGGTAATTTTCCTCTCGTTTTAAATACTTAACACCTTCATAATGCCTCTTCATCCGATTGCTCTCAAGTACTTAACTGAGACAGGTTTCTAGGCAGGTTATGTGGTTTCTAGGTTACAGGCTAAGTGTAACAGGAAACTGTGACCTTCTCTGAGCTTAGCGGGAAAAAAAAAGTTTAGGAGGCAGCTTGCTTACAGTCTTATGCTTCTGCATGAAAAGAATATTTCTGGTGGAATAAAGCTCTTAGCTGGCACAGCAGAACACAACAGAAGTCTAATGACTGGAAGATATTAGCCTTTAGGAAAGAAATCTTGGTCTTGTGGCTTTTGTTTTTAGAATTATCGTTAGAATGTGTTTGGAAGAAAATTAGTGTCTCCCCCATTGAAATGAAGTCCAAGTATCTTACTAAAAGCTGCAGTTACAGATGTGATTCAAGAACCCTCAGGCTAAGTCTGAATTTGAGATTTGCTTGGAAGAAACTAATGGTGGGAGCCTAAAACAGGTAGGTTACTATTTTCAACTGAGATGTGGGCCTGCGTTCATTTGCCTGTAGACACCTATCTGGTATCTTTTGTGATGGAGAATTGAAGATGTGCATGCAGGGCAAGCAGGCTCTTTATGGTGTCAGACTGGCCTCCAGCTGCTGCTGAGGTACAGCGTGGCTCTCCCATAGGTTCTGCTTTTCATGGGGCAGCCCCGTGCAGATGGCTGAGGCACCCTGGAGAGTTTTAGGCAGCATTGGGCATCTATTTGGGCTACTGGTTTCCACTTCAGTTTGAGCTGAATTGCTGTTGAAGAGCCATTCGCTGGATCCACATCGGTGGTAATGGCAGCCTTGGCACTGAAATAGTTGTTTCACCTTTCCTGACATTTTACTGCCTGTATTATGCAGAAGGTCAAATTCAATTACGGTAGTAATTTACTTGGCCTGAAAGTACATGATGCCAATTGAAGAAAGAAATGTTCACATTTGTAATCAAAGAAAAGAGAGGAGCTATCTCATTTTTGGAGTGCTTGGTTAGAGAAGCTAGATTTGGTGTATTAAACTCTTTGTTTGAACCCTGATACTTACAGTTGTGTTTATAAGATATTTCACGATTTTGTTGATAGAAGGCTTACATGATCATCTACTTCAGGTGGCATGAATGTCTTTAAGAATACATAATGTCAATATTTAATATTTGCCTAATGCTGAGGTCTTGTTTAAAAATATACATATAATTAAATGATAAAATAACTGCTCTCCTTCAGTGTTAGAATTTAAGATCACACAGGGAGCTTGAATTTGCAGCCCTAGCTTACTTTGAAGTAGGAAATTATTCTCCTAAAGCTCGGTGCTTAAAAAAAGTGGGGGGAAAAAACTCCATTCTGCAGAATATCATTAGCAGATGTTTGCTCCTGCAGTGCATGAGGTGGCTGGTGATGGGGAGCCAACCTACTGGCCACAGCAGCTGTGTTGCACTGCCAGCATCCAAGCAATTGTGTGCACTGTAGCTGCTTGCCCTACAAAGGGTTAGCAGATTTGCGATCTTTGCTAAAGCACTGCAGGAACATTCCTCTGCCCATCAGCATTTCTCAAGGTATTTAGAAATAGGAAGCCTTGTAACAAACTGCTCTGTTAGTTAAAGAATATATTGGGGATCGCTTCACCCACCAACGAAATGCAATAGCCTCTAGAGTGAAATGCAGCAGCTGGTTAATAGTTCACAGCAGCACTGTGGGAGAAGTGAGGAATGGAGTATGCAATTGAAACAGCGGGGATAATTTACTAAGTAGGATACAATTACCAAGCAGAATTTGGCCAAGATGCATGCTTTGCACCCCTGCTTGGTGATGGAGAGGACAAAAGGAAAAAAAAATTCGCAACCTAACACTTTCTAGGCTCTTAGAGACAAAGCAGCTAGGATTTGACTGTCCAATGTTTCAGACTGTCCTGTTGCATCTACAGATAGTGTCCTGGGCTCACCTGCTTTCTCTTGCCTTCAGGCTTTTGGTTCCTATTGTAAATGAGGAAAAACACTGCCCATGATACTTTTTTTTCAATACGTTTCCAAAGCTCTGATTTGGACATCCAAATTAAAAAGGGTGGGAGATGGTGATTGCAGAGTTTCATTTTCATTCAGTAATGCTTCAGGCAACTCGGCATCCAAATAGGCTTCTCCACTGACAAGTTTCTCAGGCTGGAGGTCATTCAAACTCAAGTAATAAAGCAGATTGAGAGACGTTGAGGCTTGGATAACTATTCTGGATGAGAGCTCAAGGTGTGAAATTAGGGAGCAAGAGGTATTGACCAGGGAAAGATTTTCAAAGGAAAGATATATAAATGCTTACTGTTAGTGTATCCTAGTTTAGCCAAATTACAACCAGTGGAATTATAGTCTTCCATGCTAAAATTGTATGCTGCAACCCCCCATACCTAAAGTCGTTTTTTCTAGTTTAGTCTTCTGGCAAGGAAGTGAAGGATAACAAGTCTTAAAGTAGCCAGTGACCCTTGGGGTTTCTGTCCAGTGTAGTGGAGTGTTGCCCTGCCTTAAGTTAATGCAGATCAGCTGTCCGGTTTAAGGCAGTGCTCTGAAGTTCAGAAGTATTCACTAGTGACCTTGCTGCTCTGGCTCTGACATGTGAGTCCTGCTGTCCTGCAGATGACGTTTATCTGCTTTCTTCACGCATCATGTCTGCAGTGGTGTCTTTCTTGTCTTTCTATGCCTTAGGTTTTAACCGGTGAAAGTGACCATCTGGGTGCAAGTTCATTATGTACCTGTGGAATATTACTTGTTCTACACAGGGTGGTTTGTTATGAGGATTTAGTTGAACAGTTTAGATAATCCATTGTTAATAGGGTACATACCAACAGATGTGACTGCCCTTCCACAGCAGGTAGGTTCTCAGGGTAAAATATTGAAAGTTTCTATTGCAGAGACTGGATTTTTTTTTCCTATCTATCTTTTATCATCGCTTTTTTAAAAATAAATCTGTAACTGTATCTGCTTCTATTTTAAAGGCTCATTGCTATCATTCTGGCTTGTGCCAGAAAGAATTCGAGGAATTTCCATGCATTTTTTAACTCTCTTCAATGGAGCTGGCTGCTTCATGGGAGCTTTCTTCGTTCAGACGGCCCACATGGGCACTCAAGGTAAGAATATGTTCATGACCAGTGTTCCTGAACAGTTTTCTAATCCCATTGATTATTGATCTGGAGAAATAGACAACAGAGTTAAAGGATGCCAAAGTTTTATTGATTTGCTTTCACAGTTAAGATGGGCTTAAGATTGGAAATAGCTTTGTGGCTGCATTCACCTAATTTTAATGAGTCGTTGCACTTTTGATAAGTGGAGTAATGACAGAATGGCGCCATGCAGGAAGCCCCCACCGCCAATCTCTATCCTTCTCCTCTGGAATGCTAGAACATAAGTTGTCTTGGATGCATCTGTTTATGTTCATGAATAAATATGTTCATGTTAGCCACGCTTACTTGGAGGCTTCTGGCCATGAGAGCAAGGGTATCTCTTCAAAGAATGGAGGATATACCTCTTCTGTTTCACAGTGCCATAAACAAAAGGAGATTGGACTGAATGTTTCAAAGCTGTCCAAGGGATTTATTCCCCCAGACACACATCTCCTTTCTTTCAGTCTTTATCCCTTTCTCTAACTACTGGAAGAAACAGATTCAGTGACAACATGGTTTTGCTATGGTTTTTAATCTTCCCCAGGCAAATAATGCTATTCCCAGATAACTTGGTATGTTTCAAGGTGAGTTACATATTTCAGTTTCCCCCTGTTAAGGAGTATTTAGTTTAAGCCCAGTACTGGAGACTTCTCTGCATTGTTGACTCTGGAAAAAGGCAAAGATCTTAAGCTTTCTTCCTTTGCTGACAGTTTGTTCAATATGTAAAAGACTTGTTTCATAAGTAAAGTTAAAAAGTACTGCACTTGACACTTTGAGCTGAAGGACAGGGATCCCTTTGTTTACATATCTGAAATAGGGGCAGTTTTTAAATTCACACTTCAGTCAGAGTTCAATTACCAGGCATAAGTGTCACCTGGAGATGGATAAAAAGCAGAAATGCTTACCCAAATGAATCAGGCAAAAAGCCATCAAGTGCAAGGGCATCATGGCAGGGAGTGGAGCTGCTTAAATGTCCACCAATATAATAGATTTTTTCCATTGGATAACATAGGTTCGAAAAACAAAGACTTCAGCAAAGATTGTTGTTTTTTCTC
Organism: Penelope pileata; assembly: GCA_013396635.1. NCBI lineage: Eukaryota > Metazoa > Chordata > Aves > Galliformes > Cracidae > Penelope > Penelope pileata. Next base: position 47,543 of record WBMW01005599.1, read on the forward strand.
TATTTTCTTCCCTCAGAATGTATGGAAATTCTTAACTTTGATTTTAAAATATTTTTCTTCAGTAAAGTTGGCATATCTTGCTTCAATTTGACTTTGGATATAACTGTTTATAAAATAATTAAGTATAATGTCTGCATCAAAACATTTTGACTACATGATACTGCTATATACATCCTTTATTCCTCTATAGAATACTTTTAAGTAGACCAACGGAGTTGGAATTTCACTTTTAAATTTGGTCCACAGATCAGTAGATTTTGTCCAATCTTACATCAAGGTGATTTTTTGCTGTAAGTCTGTACGAAAACATTTGATTCAAAAAGCAAGTATTTGTTTCTTAACAGAAATACTATTTTGCCAGAGCCTTCAATTTTTTGCCCAGCCAGAATTAAAAATAAAATAAAATAAAACCCTGAACTCACCAGACTCTGTTCAGAGTATGCAATTCTATGTTCTAACCCTTTTTGCTTAAGATTCTTGAGCAAACTGGAAAATTTTTTTGGCTACAATACTTTTGACTTCTTATTTACACTGGCAGATCTGTTACTCCTGTATGGAGCGGAATGGAATTGACCAGACTCATCCTGAGCAAAAGTCACTCTTAAAATTTGCGAAGAAATTCATCAGCAGTCTGTATCCAGATGAAGTTGTTGCAATTGGACTGAATAAACCCCTTAACAGAGGAACTCCTCTGCAAAATTTGAAAAGCTGTAGGGAAAATATAATGAAAAATGTTTGTTGTGTTGCTTCTAGTTAGAACCAATAGAGACTACTTTCCCTATTAGTACGTACACAACATACTAGTGGACTCTCCCCTTTTTTCCAAAAAATTCATGAAACTTTTCTGGGTATCTCTTTCCCATTTTTCCTTGCTGGAATGAGATGAATTATTTCAAGTCACCAAAATTCATGCAATTAACAGCTTGTAAATGATGGAAATATCTTTCTTTGTGTTACGATCGTCCAGACTGAAGATTTAAAGTATTGCTCCGCTCACCCCTGCAAGATTTCTGTCTCGCTGTATTAAGTCAAAATAAGCTTGAGATTAAACTTCTGGAGCTGGATAGAGTTTGTAACAAAATCAGAGAATCGTTTAGACTTGGTTTTGTTTTTATATAAAAACATTTTGTATGAAGTTTTCTTGCTCTGTATTTTCCCAGTTTTTCCAATGTGCTTCTCAAGGTGTTCTTTAGTGCTCAAAATGAAAAGCGTAAGATCAGCTAAGTAATAATTTCTTAATTTATAGAGATTAATAGCTACTTATTGATACTTCTTCTAAAGATGACAGCACTTCAGAGAATAAAAAGCTGACTTCTCTAAGGTCAAATGACATATCAAAATGCTTTTGGTATTTTTTTCAGCTCTCTTTAAAGAGCTTCTAAAACATTCAGTACCTGGAGAATTTAAACTGTGGAGAAAAGCAAACAACACTTTTTTTTTCTTTTCAGAAAAGCTAAACCAATTTAACTGTATCGGAAGAGCAAAATTCATTCTTTTTTTTTTTTTTGCTGAAAGAAGATGGCAGTATCTATGCAACGTTTTTTGTAGTATTTAACAAGGCTCAGCTTGTAATTCTTGAGCTGTGGATGCTTCTGCTTTATCCAATGATTCTTGTTTCACTAGAACCTGAGCCAAAACTATTTCTGGTTTTCCCATATTTAAGCAATGTGGTCATGATTGCCATGAAGCATTTCAGTGAAGAAGATCCTTCAGTATATATTTTGAAGCACAGAGAGTGAGAAAATTATTTAAACCTCTTTATATGCTATTTCATGTCACTAGTTTAGAAAATTATTTAAGTTTATATTGGCGAAGTTGATCAAATATCAGTCACAGTCAAAGCTGCATTAATCGTTTTCAATGCATCTATGGGGGATGGTGTGAATATGATAAAATAAGACCTTTTTTAAAAAAATCTGATGAGTGCAAACAGATGACGGGTGACAGTGATATTTTCAGTACAAGCTGGGAAAGTGCTTTCTTTTGGATCTCTTACCTCTCCTAACACTTTAATGGAAGAAGATGCAAGACATAACCTGTCCTCCTCTGCCAATCATTTCAGAATACTCTTCTCTAAAAATATTAATGTAAATATGTGAGGGGGAAAAAAAGGTCAGAGGAAGGAAACTGCCCCAGACGGTTGTATTTAGATAGCTAGTTTTTTTCTTTCCGCTTTGGAGCCTTGTTTGATTCTAAATACCAATGATGATAAAGCTAAAGTATATTTCTTGCAGTCCAGATGGTGTCCACTGGTGCCTACTTAGCTAATAAGGATTAGAGGCAGACTGAGACTTTAATTTGGATATGATTTAACACTGAATATAAGCCTGCTAACTTGATGAAATGATAGAAATGCAATTATTTTGTAGGATCTGAATTAAATTTTTTCAATAGTCACAGTCTAGATTGAAGGATAGAGCAATTGAGGGATAGAGTTAAAAATAGGGGAGTTGTACAAAATAGGATAACCTCTGGCATATTACTGTTTTACTTTGTTTTTTCTATTTTCTCTGTACTAAAATATGATGGTTTTATTCAGCAAACAAACTGAATGCCTTCCTATGCAACTTGAGTCATCATTGTGAATCCTTTGAGAACGCCAAGGGTGCCAATCTTGTAACAAGTACCTTGTGTGTACTAGCATATGTGAAAAAGACTGTTCTAGTCCTTTCTACATACCCTTTCATAGCTTATATCACTCTGTCACTAATGGTTGTCCACCACAACTAGCACAAGAAAATTCTTTTTCTCATTTCCAGTCACTGCTTCACCTACTTCTTTGCCAGTGTCTTTTCTCAGTGTTGTATCATAATTCTCTATACTACTTGAGCATTTTTGATGCAAAATGGATAGGACTGATGGATGTCCGTGGAAGTTTACCAGGCACTTTAATTTGACAATGTCTGGTAGCAGGCTTGAGGAACTTGGGCTCTTCCTAGGCTGTCTTCTAATTTTTTTTCTATATTTGCCATGAAATGCATAACCAATTCACCTCTAGCTAATAACAAAAGGCTTTTTAAAATACTTGGCTAAAGGAAACTTCGGATTGTGTGGTGATTCATGCTGCTGAGTATTTCTATTGTTGGAATAAAAATGGAAATCAGGAGCTTGTTGTAGAAAGTTAATTCCCAGTGAGCAATTATCTATGTGACAAACCAACCTTGTAATTGGCACTTCTGTTGGCAATCTCCATAGAAAAGTAAAGGATTGACAGAACCCAAAGGCAATGTCTTTTGGGGAAAAGTGAATTGTTAGCATATTGCATTCTGATTGAAGGATGAGAAAGTTCTGAACTCTTCAAACACAGCAGTGCCAAGGGCGTCTTATTCCTTCAAAACCAAACTAACTGGCCCAATAAGTTCCTAGTATTCATGGCTGAGAGTAGAATCCTGAAAATGGGAACCAAACCCCACCCCATAATTTCTGCAGATAGCTTGTAAAAGCTTTTAGTGGGGCAAGGAGTGAGGTGCCTAAATGTGGTTTCCATGCCTGAAATGCATGGCAAAAATTTCAACACCAATGGCTGTTCTCACAAGACTTCCTGCCAGCAGAGGATTCCCTGTGCAATGTATGTAATTAGAAAATGCAGTCCAGGTATAATCCTTCTTCCATGGAAAACTAACCTTCTAAAAGGAAAAAAAAAGTGAGAAGCAAATATTTATGACTGAAGCTGGGAAATCATTAATGTTGGCTGTACCCACCGATGAAAATGCATATTGGCAGACCAACCCAAACTTTGACCAAGGTTCTGGCTGAGGTAAAGTAGGGGCAGAATCCAGATCTCCTGCTGTCCTGGTTGATGTTCCACCCCGATGAAACTGACCAGCCTCACTTTCAGCATCTCAGTATGGTGCCTTTACTAGCATTAAGGCAGTGTCCAAGGTTCATTTTGCTCTGTTTTCTTAGAAGCTGCTAAATTCCTTATATATAGCTCAGTACTATTTTTATATGCATATTTTCTCTTTGGATTACATTGTAAACTGTATTCCATTAGGAACCTCCTGCTGCTCATATAGTTAGACCAGCTGATGTAAATAACCTGGCAGACAGTGTGAACTCTGCTTTGACAAGCTGTAGTACCAAGCCCCATGCGTGCTTCCCCTTTCATCAGATACACACGTGCTTTCCATGAGCTCTCCATGGCCAACACTGGGGGATGCAAAATGAAAAACTACCTGATTGTGAATTATGACAGTAAAAGTTTATAAGCTACTAAAATGAAGTTATAGCACCTAGGAGCTCAATCAACTGACAGTGTTAAATGATACATTTTAAAGCTTGCTCTGAGGTAATGCTGCAAAAGGCTCCACGCGTAGAGGTGAGGTGGTGCTGTGCTGTGACAGGCAGGAAGGCGACATGGCACAGAGCGAGCTGAGAGGAGCTGAGGGAAAGCTGCTACACTGATGGCAGGTGTTCCATGATAGTCTCAGGACAGCACAAGGTAACTGCTTCAAAAAGAAATGTTTACTGTGCCAAGATGCAGAGGAAAAGTAAGATGTAAACGTGTATATAATCCTTTGACTGTTTTTTCTCTCCAAATCTAATTAGAAAAAAATTGACATGGATGGTTGAAGATGACATCAGTGGTCAAAAGATTGACTGTGGCTATCAGCTATGTTTGGGACAGCATTGCCATAAAAGGCTATTTTCCTCCTCTCCCTTTTAAGGTAGTTCAAGTGCTGAATAGTGACCCCATGTAGATGGGGAGAGTTGGTACCAGAATCTGGGGGAGCAAAGAAAGACGTTTGGGTGCATCAATGCTGGTTGAGGTCAGGTGTGTACTTTGGATTTGAATCTCCTGATCGTCTCTGCTCATTTGTGCATTGATTTGCATCACAGTGATCTTGGACTAAGAAAAAGTCATTCCTTTGGATGAAACTAAATCCCTGAAATGCCTGTGCTGGATGTGTTCCAGCTGCTAATGGGAATCAGTCTGATGCAGCCTTCCTGAGCTGTGTGTAGTGCGAGCTCCGGGTTCTCAGCACTGGCTGAGTGCTCCTATTGCACTTCACTGCTTGCTAATGAGGGCAGTCTCTCCTTTCTCAAAGGCAATAAACAACCTGTGCCCCCAAATAATGTAGGAGGTCATTATGGCACTGTGTAGCTCTCTGATATGCTTGTATCTACAGTAATTTTTTTCACCTTGGTTTTACCTGTTATTGTAGTTGATTATAGTACTTCGAGTAGTGATTGTCTTGAGATGCAGACTGACTGGGGCTTGGTTTCCTGTCAAACATCTCAATTTCCATAGTAATAATTTACCACCTGAGCTTGTTTGCTGACTGTAATGAGCAACATTGAAAGCATACTAGAATACAGACAGGCTCTGGGTGTATTTCTGTAGGTGCCACAGCCCTTTGCTGAAGGGTTTTTCTGCCAGAATGTCCCAGACACTGTTGCTAAAAGCCTTGCTAAGCCAAAGGTCTGTGGTTCATGCAGAACAAATAATGTGTACAATTCAAGGATGTGTTATAGAGTCCTGGTTAAAGGCAGCCACAGAGAAAGTAAAATGTCAGCTAGCATCTTGGTAATGGAATACTACCCAAGAAACAAAAAACCCACAGCTTTTTGAAAAAAGAGCCTGTTGAAAGTATGAGAGATGTGAGTAAAGATTGCTGCAGATCATGTTAGTTCGAGCTCTTCTGGAAACATGCACACTGACATTCACATAACTGTGTGCACAGGATAATGGTCCAGTCATTATAGTAATAGTTGTGCATAGTTAGATTTTCTAGTATGCTTCAGATTTGTTAGAAAAGTTCTTTACTTTCTTTATTGCATATCTGGAAATCAGAAGTGAAGTACACTGCAGACTTGTAAAACATACAGTGTGAATTAAGTCTGTTTTAAATAGCTAGGGAGTGTGGGAGGTTAAAGCACCTGCTGTGACTGTCTTAGAAAAACTTCGTGTTTTTCATACAAGCCATGTCTCATCCTGCAAGGTCAACTAATTCTGCTTCAAATGTCTGCTTTGACAGGCAACTGGTTTCCACACTTGCTACATGAAGGTAAATTGGAGAGGTTCTTCTTCTTCTTGGCTTCATTGATGATGGTGAACACCCTAGGGTTCTGGATCATTGCACACAGGTATGTGTGAGGAAATAAGAACCTGGTGTTTTGTAGATGGGGTAGACATTGCAAAGCCCATAAGCTAGTATGTAATAAATAAATAGTAGCTATCATACGATATTGTTGGGGTTCAGACTGAAGTGTTTTTTTTTTTCCCTTGTCCTGAACGGGGAAGAAAGATTTCACACAAAACTTGAGGTAAGACTTAAAATTAATAAGATTTATATAATTAGCCTTAAATATTTAAGGAGTCATATTGATACAAAAAAAAAATGCCTTGAAGAAAGAAAATTCTTTCCTTTACTAATGGACATAAATATCTCAGCATGGTGTTAAAACCATAGCACCAAGGTATCTCAGTCATGGAGGTGACTTCTGATGCACTTGGCGTTGTACCAAAATATGGTATAAGTTGCTATTCTCCCTGTGAGCTTGCATCTTTAGCACAAGACAGTAGAGGAGAGAGCTGCAAGAAAACAGCAGAACGCTACTGGTTAACGCTTTGTGCATTGGTGTCAACAGGATAGCGCAGAAATATTTTCTGATACTCTGCTGGTTAATGAGATGAATGCAACTTTTTACTGGATACAATGGAATTGCTTAATTAGCCTTCAAAGAGAAAGCAGTTTTATGCCACCTGTGGAGCCTTGGTTTAATGCCCACATATTGCCTGTAAAATGCAAGGAATTGCACAAAACCATTCATTTTATATCCAGGATGGTTTCAGTGCTGGCCTGCCTCTTGTATTCTGGAATATTTAATCAGTTAAATTTGTCAGTGTTATAAGGAATACTTGTAGTAAAGAACAGAGAGGGAAGCAACCCATGTCATCACAAGTGGGAAGGGTCACACGCAAGTGGCACTCTCTCTTAAACACTGGGCTGCATTTCTATGAAAATCATCCAGAAACCTTGATGAAGTAGTGATTTGATAATGTCAGTAGTAGAAAATTTCCAAGGGCACTGCACTTCTAGAACTCTTGAGAAAAATACTTTTTTCCTGTTACACTGTGCTCTAACTTTGCAGCACTAATGCTTATTGTAGCATCTTGTCAATCACTTCTGTGTAACCTGAGACACAAGTGTCCATTTATACAGGTGCCTAGTTCTCACTTCTGCTCTTTTAACTGTGACCTAAGTCAGGTTGAAAATGTTCCTCCTCCAGGTACTTTTGTTCTCCTTTTATAAAATGAGACTTTATTCTTCTGTAAAACAAAATATTTATCAGTCATTTACTGCTGAAAACTGAAGGATTTTGGTCATCAAAGCTGGCTTGAGCTCAACAAATAATTTTGCCACAAATTAACATATTATTGAAAGTCAACAAATAGCTCTTGTTTTCTTATAAATACTTGGGTTGCTCCAAAAGTGATACTTCCAACTTATTTTCATGGAAACTGAAACAGATACAAAAAGCACAATAACACCATTTGATAGAGCAAATGCTCAGTCACAAAATATTATTTTTCAGCATAGTCACCACTGTTAGCTATGCATTTTCATCAGCAATGTACAGGAGCCTGCATGCTGTGCTTGGACCAGTGGAGGTGACTCACTGTCAGTGTCAGCACTGCTGAAACGCACTATCACCACCTCACTGTGCTCACATCCACTGTTTGGTCTCCAGAAATGTTCAGCAAGCATTGATGAATGTCAGTGGGTGCCATTTTTTCCGCATGAAGGAATTCAATTCCACCCCTTTGCTTCATCTGCACATCCATGTCAGATGCCATTTGGTCAGACTGCCCGTCTGCTGCTATCTGTCACGTGGCAACAAAATGGAACGGAATATTGGTGGGAAGGTTCTACCTCTACTGCCATACCACCAACATCCACCTCTGATGTTGTGGGTCAACATAATAACATAGGTGTTATTTTCAGAGCAGCCCTTGTATGTATATTCAATTTTATTTCAAATTGAAAACTCTCTTTAATATCAAGGTACCTTATTTTTCTGTAAGATGTCCAAGACAAGCATGAAGCAGTAACATTTAACCTCAAAAACATATTTCATTTTGTGCAAAATAAAATTCTACTGCTACTCCCTTTACAGAAGGGAGAAAAAAGGGTGAGGACTATACAAATTAGCATTGACTTAAGGGTGGGAGGAAATCAGGCGTTATAACTTCAAATTAGAAAAAGTTCTCTGAGAAAAACATAGTTGCAAAATAGTATTTTTGAGTGTTATTCCAGATATTAATTGCTCTTTATTAAAATGATGGTACCACTTTTACTAACACTTGCACCTAGTTTAGCACTTGCCCTTATGTTTCCAAGAAAGTGCATATTGCTACTGTGTTTTTAACTGCTTAGAAACCCAGGATGCTGAAGGCACCATAACTTGCAAAATATTACCTAATAAGTGGTGACTGAAATCAACTCCAGAAAGGTTGGTTATTATAGCATTTTCCTTCCTTATTCCCCTTCCTAGATACAGCAATCTGAACCAGGGATACACCAGTGAGTTCAGAAGAGATCTTTCTGGAGAAAAACTTCTGAAGGATGACAAAGCCATCAAGCACTATGGTAGTGTCCTGGATTGTTCTCCTATTATGTCTCCTGTGGAGACCACCTGATGAAAGTTTGACCCTTTTCAGGCTAAATTTTGATTGTTAGCTACAAGCTTTCTAATGAGAAATTACCTAGCACACCTTAGTGGAACTGCTGATGTAATTATCCATCACCTTAGGACTAATGATGTTATTTATAAGTTCACAAAATAGAGTCGTCTTAGAATCCTACAAGGCTAAATTCTGCACTGTTATAATGTACGTCAAAGACAATGAGAGCTCACTGCTTGGCATGGTTGATGTAGAGAGGTTTTTAATCTGTATGGGGAAAGAGATTCACATGTATTTATAATTAGCAATGGTTAAAAATTAATAAATTCATGTATACGTTTGTTTAGCAAATTAGATTGTTATAGTATCATTTGAAAATCATGTTGTAGGCAGTATTGGCTAGCTGACACTTGTGAAGACAGGAGCCTTGTGTGCTGTTCCTGGCTGCTACTCATCTGCTATCCAGCAACTCACTACTTTACATTATTTTCCTCTTCAGGAAAATTGGCATTGCCATGCTTACCTTCTCTGGAGATTGCCTTGAGGTCAACCAGAAATGTACTGAATCTATATGCCAGTGATAAATCTGTAAAAATCTGGTGTGAAACACTTATGCAGAGGCATCTAGCCTTTGCTTTGGCAGAAGCACTGTGTGATTCCTTGTTCCTAAAGGATGGTGTAGAGGCAAGTTGTTAGTGGGAGAATCAGAGACTACAATTTCTTTAGATCAAAATTACTAATTGTAGCCCAGTTGAAGAGGGTGAAAGGAATTAGGAAAAAGTGGGGGAAAGTGTAGATACAGCTGGACGTGGAGGAAGAAATAATTAACAACACTGAAATTAAGATTTGTTCTTAAATCTAAACAGTGTTAAGCATTCTCAAAATTGGCTTATAGTGCTAATCAAACAATTAGTATGGTTTTAAAAAGTCATCTTACTAAAAGGAGATTGAGGAAAGAATTAGGTTCCTTATGTGATAAAGAAACATACTAAATCCAAAAACAAAAAGAAAAATTAATATAAAAATGACTTCCATTTTCAATATGATCAAGTCAGAATGCTACCAGATACAAGGAATGCTTTACCTCAGGAGAAATTACCCTGAAAGCATACAGCACACTGAAGTGACACAGAGTTGTTTATGAACTGGAAGTATAAAAGACCTGATGAAGGAAATCACTTCACTGTTAGCCTATACTTGCAGCATGGTTAAATGGCTGAGGACTGGGATGGGAAGTAATGGGGGGAAGCAAAAGCAATAACTGCATCTAAGAAGTAGGAGGGAAGGCAGTCAGGACTGCTTCAGAGCTGTTAGTTTGATCTCACTAGTATTTAATGTTTTGTAAAAATTTTAAAAGAGAATATTTGAAGTCATGAGATAAAAGGAAAATTGAATAAAATGCAACACACATATCAAAGGTAGATTTGCCAGATGACCTTAATGCCTGTGTGTAATGAGAACTCTTTTTTAAACAAAACATAGTGGGGATTATCTGTCTTGATTCCAATAAAGCTTGTGGCATGTTTATCAAGGGAAACAACTTGTGGTGGAGATGAGGGTCAGCAGAAGGTGGCTGAGGGACCTGTTTAAACCCAGATGGCAACAGGCATTGTGGAAAGGGGAGGTACCCATCTGGAAGTAAGCTTTTGTGGAACTTGTTAAATATCTTCCTTTGCGGTAAAAGAGAACGTGATTCTGGGATGTATGGTGGAGATGGAAGAAGCAAGCATCTTTGTACAAGCTCATTTGAAATGGTTTTCCATGTCCAAGATGCGCTTTCTGACTGTGAGGCATGGGCTCGATGGCAGCTGAGCAAAGAGTGAGTTGCACATTCTGTATGGAGTGTTGGTAGGGAGGAAGGCTGCCTGCTCGTCCCACCCTGGCCTCTGCTTCCCAGAATAAATGGCCTCTTCCCCAAAAGTGACTGCATAGGAAAGAGGAGGAGACTCCAGAGGTCCAAGAAGAGACCCTGGACAGCCCAGGGAACTAGCTACAATTTGGCAGACAGGGACAGTAAGGCTGAAGGAAGGAACTAGCCTCCAAGGACTATTTTAAAAAAAAAAAAAAGTAATTTTTGTACATAAATCTGTACATCCTACCTGATAGTTATTTGCTTGTAAGGTAAAATTTTCTAAATGGTATTTCAATGAACTTGGCTTTAAGCTGTGTACACTCCAAGTTTCTTGCCATAAGGAGAGAAGTTCCTGAATACTTGGCTTGATCTTTGTCTTGGCACAGAATTTGTGAAGATGCTGAAAGGAGTTCGCTGGGAGTTTTTTGTATAAGCCTTGGTGTATTTGGGGATTATAAACAAAAGGAGAGCTATGTAACAAAAGGGTTATGTAACAAAAGATCTAAGCTACTGAGTATGATGGGTGGGACTGGAGATGCTTTTAATACTTAATGGTAGTATTTTTTTTAAAGCAACACAAAAGGGTAGTAGTTCTCCCCTTTGCACTCTTTCAATTTCTGGGATAAACATCAATGGTAAGAAAGCTGAAGGTACAAATAGTATTGGATCTGAGATAAACATGCTGAATATGTTTCTCTGACTTCTACTTTTTCTCTGGCCAACCATGTAAGAAGAGGTTGGAATTGCATCTTTAAATGGTATAGGACACGAATGCTTAATTTACCTGATACGGATTTAAGGAAATTTTCTGTGGCTTTTGGTGTTTTTCTGCTTTATGAAATTCAATACAGAATTAAATCCTAAAACTTGGTCATGCTTTATTCTTTTGACATATGAGAGCAGAAGAATTTCCTGGCTTATCAAGTCAGATTCCTCGTTAGTGAAAAATATATGCCATACAATCCCATTAATTAATTTAGCATTTTATATTATAAAGCTGCCTACCGTGACTCTTACTTGAGCTTTCTCCTTATTTTATCAGGTTTCTCTGAGGAGAGAGAGCTTTCCAAAGCAGAAGATTTCTTTTTAAGTCTCAGGGACCTAGCCTGTGAAATTCCATTTTCACTCATTTAGCACGCTCATGTAACAACTGAATTTTAGGAAGGCAGGCAGGCATAGCCTTCTGAGAGAAGTCTTGGTCACTTCTCTCCGGCTAGTTAGCAGAGACAAAGTTTGACTTCTGTGATAAGATCAACTTCTAGGAGCCTGTGGTTCTAGTGATCCTGAGTTCATTCCCATTATGAATATCTGTAATTCTTCTGATCGTGTTTAGAGAGTTTGAGATCATTCAGCCTAAGATTGCTTTTTTTTTTTTTCCCTAAGATCAGGATCTGAAAGCAGATCACAGCAGAGAACACACAATATTGCAGTTTAATTGTCTGACGAAGATCTTTCTTTCTGCAACAGGAAAGAGAGAATTCCATGTAGGGAAGGACCTCCCTCTCCTGCAGTTGTGCAAGAAAGGCTTACAGCAGTGGAGAAGGAGGCATTGAACAGTCTTCATAAAGAGATACTAGGATTATATGAATTAGAATGGGCTTTGGGATGAATATTTGACTACTGAAAACTGTCTTTTTCACATGGACTGGAGGAAAGGTTCTTCTATCAGATTTAAAGTATTTGGCCTTAGGGATGGATGGAAAGGGCTACTGATTGCTGGATATTGACTTTTTTCAGCTGTTGATGCAGAGGAAGCTGTATGAAAAGGTCTATCTATCATGCTTGCTGTTATGACAGAGCAATTTAGCAGTTATACCCCAACAGACAGGGATGCTTCTTCAACTGGAGCATTTGGGACTGCATACAAACCTAACGGAATTCTTTGTACTTTCAGAGCATTGCCTAAATTTTATCAAGCTTGTCCCAGCACGTGAAATTAGTATAAAGGACTCTGTAGATGCAGTCTTGACTTTGAAAGAAGTTGCTTTTTACATCTGAGTTAATGCATTGTGAAAAATGAGGAGAGAATTAATAAGGAGGTGTATATGCGTATGAAATAATGTAATAAACAGCTGCAAAATGTTAAAATAGCCTTCTTGTGTTCAGCATTTTGCTGACCTATGATGGTTTTCATGGGAGATAATAAAACATTCAGATCTGATTGCCTGTTTGAGATCGCATGTTCATGTTGCACTGCGTAAAGCAAATGCAGATACGCGTTTTAGTCCTTATCGTAAAGGATGGTAGTTTTTGAAGTACTGTGCAAAACAAGTTGCCTCCAAAACTAGGTTCACAGGCTGTGAGTGAACACAAACATCCCAGTTCAATTTTGCAGTTTTACTGTCTACATTTTCTGAATCTTCTTGCCCCAACACATAATGAAATTAATATAAAGGAATCTGTAGATTCAGTCTTAACTTTGAAAGAAGCTGCTTTTGTGCTAGCAGCTCTGGCTATAGCTATTTGAGTAGGTGCTGTGTTCAGAGAAGGTCAGCACTAACCTTGAATAGCCATATGGACTGCTGATTGCTGCTGGCACTGTTTTTTTTTAAGGGTTAGATGTGTGCTTTATTCTGTATTCATGTGTGCACATACAAAAAAATGAGTTGTCCCAGACAGTTCACTGAGCACCTCAGTTAAGTCTAAATGTATGGGACACCATTTCAAGTGCGGAAGGGTGAAGAAAGCTCGCTGGTGAGGATTAAGATCTCCATCTGTTAAGTTTGCACTGATGATGAAACACATGCTCCCAGTTGGAACAAGATGCATTAAAAGAGCAATTTCACTTCAACTGCCTAGCAACAATGTCATTGAGCACCTGCAATAGTTTAAACATTAAGCATAATTGGCTTTGCTTGACATAAATCTGTAGTTTTGTAAATAAGAGCAGTTGAGTTTCCATGTAATACCAATTAGCTATAAGGAATGCTTTGTTTGCTGAAGCCTGCAGCTTTGCAGAGGAAAGAGGGAGCTGTTAAGGCTCAGCAGTAGCAGTCAGAAGATAGAACCCAAATCATACATAGGCTTCATGAGTGTCCTTGTGCAAGTTATTTAATCTGAGTCAGGTTCCCTATCTGAGAGGAGGAATAACATTCAGAACTTTTTAGTAAAGACCTCTGAATGAGTCTCATTAAAATATCTTGTAAGTAATTTTACAACATTAAACTGAGCTCTGTGGGTCTGTGCTGGATTTCTTTTCCCTTCTTTTAACTGGAGCTACTTACTGCATCTGAAAATCTTGAGTAAATTTTCTCGAATCACTTGCTCTCTGCTAATTTCTGGAGAAAGAGGTGCATGACCCATTTGATTTAAAAAAAAAAAAAAAAATCATTCTTAGCTTCTTGCTCAGCATCTGTGGGAAATCTGAGCTGAAAGGATGCAGGAGAAGCTTTCTTTATAGTCCCAGAGCAGAATTAAACTTTTTAGACTTTGCCATGGTGTCTCCTGTAACATAAACTGATGTGCCTTAGCAGGGGCAAACAAATACCTTCCAGAGTGCATTTTGAAAGACTGTTTTTATTTTTAAGAATTAAATAAAAACAGGTCCTTGAGTCTCTTTACTATGTCTCTGTTCTAAACAGAATAAAAACTACCTCTTCATTTTCACCTCCCTGGTCTCTAGGAAGCCTCAACTAAGAAGTAATAATCTGTTGCTTTAGTACTTGAAATTATTCTAGCTTCAGTCTCTGTCTGTAACCCAAAGTATAGATTTCCTTAATTTAGAGAAAGTTGATGAGAAAGTTGGCATCTGAACCCTGTGCAGTCAACTAGTATTGGTGCTGGCTTTTTAAAGTTAGTTAATCAGTTCTTATGCACAGTGGGAGTTAAGCTAAAAGGAATTTATGGGGTAATGATTTTTCTGTGTTTTGGAGATGCTTCATCTCTGCAGAGAATTGGATAATGCCCACTAAGAATAACAAACTGTAAAGGCAATCCTTGTTTTTTGTTGAGGACGTGCCTGCTCTCAAAAAGAAAATACGCAGAAATTTTCTTAAAGTAGCATATGACTGGCATTTTTTTTTTTTTTTTGCTTTTTTCAAGATTGAAACAAAAAAGTAGAGTAAGTATACAGTATACATACAGTTTGAATGGAGAGTAGCCCACTCTCTTTCCAAACACCAAGAGTTTGTGTAGAGCCGAAATATGTTCATTCCAATAATCTAATACTCTTTTGAGAAAAAACACATCTAGAAAATATTTCAGTTATTAACTTTACAGTTTGGGGGTGAGACTCCTTTCCTGTCAGTGTGGGAAACTCCTAGTCCAACACATCTGGAATAGATTAGTTCACAACAGTGGTTGGAAACTGAGTCTTTTCTGCCCAGCTGAGTATTTGGTGGGTGAAGGTGAAATGTAGGTATGCACATGTTTTCTTGACACACATCTTTTTATTTAATGAAAAATAATACAAAATTATTTTTCTTTGTTCAACTCAGAAAAATAAATGTTTTCAAATCTTAAAGAAATCAAACAAAAAAAATCTGCCAGGAAACCAAGGAACAAAAGCCCTAAGCAGTCAACATTTGTCCTGCCTGCTTTGTAGCATATGAAAAAACATCTTTTGAAAACGGATCCAGAATGCCTCCCTTGTCCTGTCGTGTGAACTTCAGAAGATCTGTGAGGTTGGGGATGGTAGTTATAGGAGCACTTTTAAAAAAGCACTGCAAGTTCTCTCCGCTTTGCTTTTTGGATAGTCAATGACTGCAGTATGAAAATACTGTCTATTTGGCTAGCTGACAGAAAGAGAAAACCTTTGATACCAAATGAAACCATAAATTCAAAACAAATCTTAAATAGTAACCAAAGGTTGCCAGAGGGTACTGCTTGAAAGCTAATGCAGCACTACACGCAATTCTGAATTTCTTTTCATTGTCTGTCTCATAAAGTTCTCCTGTTGTCTTGAAACTGTTACTTTTAAAATGTTCAGTAGATCAGGTGAAAAATATAGAAACGAGATAATTTAACTCGCTGACAGATGATAACCTCTTCTACAAGCTTTGTCACTGTTTATAAAGAGCTGTCACTTAATGGAAATGCTTTTAAAACTTGAACTCTTTGTAAACTAACTTTAATGTTAGGAATACTATTTAAAACTTTAAACACCAAAATGTTCTGCGTATATTTCCTGCGAAAAAGAGCTAGAGAATATTCACAACTCTAATGGGGACACTTCAATGCAGAGTTCCAAATAGACAAATTATGTGCGTTTTGCAATAAGCAAATAGCAACAGAGCAACAAACTGTACCAACGGGGATGGGAGGTGATTGTTATTGATTTGAAGATGATGTTGCTTCATTATGGAAAAAGTTAGTAAAAAGTTGGAGTAAAAGTTGGTGTAAAAGTTGGAGTAGGAGATTCGAGTTTACCAAAGCATGTGAGAGCGGATGGAGGTCTCTTCTGTTACAACATATAGATGTCTAAAAATAAAATAGAACTAAAAAGTAAATACAGTGGCAGTGAGTAAACACTTATTTCATGTTTTTCTTGTATTTTAAACATTGAACATAAAAAATATATATATATACAGGGTATTACTCAGTTAATTTTGGTCTTTTGTTTTGTTTTTCCCGGTTCTAAAGAGAATTACCAGTTGATTGATTCTTGCTTTGCCAAGTTTGTTCACCTGATTAATGGTTAGGTGAACTGTTCACTGCTCAGGCAGTTGTAATAACAACCCTTGTTGGGATAGTTAACTAAATCACGGTGATTTTGCTTTAGTTCTTTCTCCCAGTTAGCATTTTTCAATCTATCTTCCTATGCAGCTGGTGGCTGTTACACCTAGCTTTCGACATTCTTTAGAAAACAACGTTTTCACTTTCTTCAAGCCTTTTAAGATGCAGTGAGTTCCAAATAATCACTTGCGCAGATGCTCATAAATTTTTCCTTTTTTTTTTTTTTTTGAGATACTCATATGGTTCCAACACGGGCTCAGGCATGTAGATCCTTCAGAAACGCTCAGAGAGAGTGGCCCAATTTAAATTATCTATTGAATGCTGAAACACAAATTGCACACGAAATCCCCAAGCTTCAAGGGTCTCTGGCAGGTCACATCCTACCAGTCACTCAAACATTTAGTCAGTGCTACCCCCATGCACCTATGAAACTGAGGCTGTTTGACACCTCTGAGAATATTTCTCATGTTAGATCTGTTGTAAATGAGCACATGGTCCAGAATAATTAATGGTAACACTTCAGTCCTTTTTTGACAGAGTTGTGTTTCTTATGCAGTTTGCGCTGGTCTGTCTATTTAACTGCAACCAGCCATGCCTGAAAGACAGAAAAGAACAAGACGGACAAGTGTGTCAGTGAGTGAACCTCTTTTCTGTAATTAGAAATGCACAGGGAATAAATTATTCTCTAATTCAAGCTGTCCAGCTCACACTAATAATAACAACCCAAGAAGCAATCTGTTTATAAAAATTAAAACTGAATTTGTGTGACTCTAGTGCAAGACAGGTTTTGGTGCACAGTCCTGTCCTATCTCATCACACTTACAGGGCTCTGTCCAGGCATTACAAGTGGTTTGGACTGGACTGCACAGTGATTTCATGCATGTGTTTTCTATCATGTAAGATTAACTAAAACTGCTCTAACCAGACCAACTCTGCAGCAACTCTGGGCCAAACTCTTCCTGCTAAGTTAACAGTAGGTTAGGAACAAATGCCCCAGAACAAAGGTAAGAGGAATGTGGCCTAAGGCATTTTTTTTTTTCTGTGGACACCTCTTAATTCTACTGTCTTCAGTTATCGTCCAACCTGCACGTGCAAAACCTTTTCTGTGGAGGTGCTGGGAAGGAACCTAGCAATGGCTTGGTTTTTGTTTTTCTTTGTTTTCCTAAGTATAATTTCTCTGAGCTTGTTTCTATCCCTAATGACTGAAGATTTCATATAAATTACTCCAGTACCTGCCTTACAATTTTCAAGCCACGATAACGCTAAGATTGGAGGGATCAGACAGGTTCTGAAGTCTCTGCCTTAGCATCACAGCTATAAGACTAATGGTTAAACTCATCCTTTGATGGGCCCTAAGTCAAAGAGTGTTGACAGGATCTTGAGCTTTGGGGCCCCAAAGTCACTTGATGGACTCTAACTGTTTTTGAGGTTTTTCTATACTTACATTGGCCTTAATTTTGGCTACCTTCTAATTGCAGCACCTAATTAAGATGTGAGAAGGCAAGTGCTGGAGAGTGCAGAGCACTCTCACTTGACTTCAGCTTGGGTTTAAGTGGCAACGTCATTCCTTGAGAGCAGAGGAGGTGCTGGAGAGCTGCCTTTCCAGAAGGCAGCCCGAAAATGGGAGTGCGCAGTCTCCATTTTAAAACTGGAAAAGTAATCAGGCTTTGGGATTAGATATGTTACTAATGCTCCTTTAGAGCCAAAAGCTATAAAGAAGCTGCTAAGAATTCAAACAGCTGTCATAAAGCATCCCTGACATTTTTAAGCAATCTCAGATCTTTGGATGAAGAGTCATGATAGTAACTCATTTTTGGAACACTGAAACATACACAATGAATTCTGTCAGACAACATGCTTCAGAAGAGAGTATTAACTACAACAAGTCATCCTAACAGGTATAATTTCATTATTATTATCATGGTTAAATCTCAGCAAATCACTTGAGCCATTTTATTCCTCATACAAAGCACATGCGTTGTGGTCAGTTGCTGATCTGATAGTGTTGACGAGATTCAGGGGAGAAAACAAAAGCTGTCTAAGGCTTATCTGGCATATTTATATATTTACATCACTTCAAGTAGAACAAGCTTGAAGAGTCACTGGCCAGTAATTCAGAGTACCTAATTAATTTAATTGCAAACCATGAAATTCTCAAATTAATTTATTATTCAAATATATTCATACATTTCCCTCCCCCAGGGCATTCTCCCTAAAAAAACTGCCTTTTCAGTGCTGTTCAGTTTGTGAACATCGGAAACGTGAACAGAAGAATAGTCATACAGTGTCAGACCTGTGATCCTTCTAAAAGGGTGTAAGGGAGATGCATGAAGGAGAACGTGATGCCCGTCTGGTTGTGCCCTGCCCAGTATTCAGGCTGAAGGAGTTATCCCTGGTTTTGTGTGTCTGGTTTTCCCAGTAGTTTATGTAACTAAACATGATACTGATAATTAATAAACATCATACAAATTGCAAGTTCATTGCGTTCTAGTGAAATGTGCTATTTAAGATGCTTGGCTGTATTTATTTTTATCATTTCTCTGCTAGCTACATGTGCTTTTGCAGGTTTCTACGCCTTGTTTTTTGCTTTCAGCCACAAGATTGTTTAGTCTGGAGAAGAGGAGGCTGAGGGGAGACAATACCACTCACTACAATGACCTGAAAGGAGGTTGTGGTGAGGAGGGGGTCAGCCTCTTCTCCTAGGTAACAGCGATAGGACAAGAGGGAATGGCCTAAATTGTGCCAGGGGAGGTTCGGATTGGATATTAGGAAACATTTCTTCTCAGAAAGAGTGGTCAGGCATTGGAATAAGCTGCCCAGGGAGGTGGGGGGGTCACTGTCCCTGAGGATTTTCAAGAAAATGGTAGATGTGGCACTGAGGGACATGGTTTAGTGGGCATGGTGGTGATGGGTTGATAGTTGGACTAGATGATCTTAGTGGTCTTTTTCAACATTAATGATTCTATGGCTAAGCCTTGCCACTGCTCGTGCTTCTAAAAGCAGTAGGAAGCATGAAGAGGGAACACACAAATTGCTTACCTTCACTCCTCAAATATTGCTTTGTATGAGCAATTGCTGTCTTCCCACAGCTGTTTAGTTCAATGTCTAACATCAGCTGACAGGAGGAGGAGGCGACAGAGGGGGGACCTGGGGTTTTCATGGCGCAGCCTCTCACTGCAAGTGTGAAACCAGTCATATGCTGTCAGAGCTTGAGCTTTCGAAGCCTGCAGAAAAGACACAGGTGATTTGAAATTTGCTTTTGGATCTATTAGTAGAAAATTCCTTCCATGAAAAAATAGCACGGTCTCATTTCTTTTTGACATAGTAAGCAAGGCACTTCTTTTTTTTTTTTTTTTTGGATGATGGAATTGTGTCTGACCTTCTGTCACGTGACAAAGTAAACAAGGATGAGTCAATGCTAACATCTCAGCTTGCTACACCTTCATGTGAACTCAAACCTCTCATACGACCTGACCTTAAAATAGGACATGTATAAGCAGACTTCCTGGTGTATTTTTTGTTTTGTTTTCCCTTGCCTCATCCCGCTTTCATCCCAGCAGTGCCTTCAAACCTATGATATGAAGAGCACCCTGTGGCATTGCAGGTGTTCTCTTGTTACTTCAGCTTCTATGGATGCTTTTGACTGGCAGCTGCTCAGCTGTCTGATGCTGACATCCCTGTTCCTGCTCGCCTGTCCTCTCACCTGCTGTGGCACCAGGGTCTTTTCCATTTGCCCCATTGCACACTGTGCTCCAATCCAGGCTTCCTGTATGTCTCATGAGAAGCAGTTCTGCTTTCTGGCTCCCTCCAAGATCTGTCACCTAGCCTTGCTCCATGCTGCATTATTAAGCATGCAGCAGATGCCAAGTGAATTTGGTGGAAACTCTATTCAAAGAGTATTTCCCTCTCAGTGCCTGTGGGCTGCTGCTCCTCTGCTCTCCAGTTTCCTTCTGTGTGTGCAGGTGTGTGTGTTTGTGTGTGTGCATTGGGGATTTGGCTACTGTGGGAGTCATCGCTGGCTGTGTCCTTGCACACTCCCTGCTCTTTGTCAAATCTGCTGCCTTTTCTATCTGCCAGCTCAATGATGTCTGTGCTGCATTCGAGGAACAGGGGGGACATCCAGTGGTCACATGGGTTAAAATTAATTACTCCAGATCCTGTCAGCAAGATCAGATTTCCAAGCTTTCTTGTTTTCTCAGTGTTTGACTTGTTTTTCATCATAGCTCATTATGCTGTAAAGTGCCTGACAGAAGGTTGGGATGACTTCTTTCTCTCTTGTCTTTTCCCTTTTTTATCCCCTATGTGATGTTGTTTCATACCTATCAACAACTGAAATCAGGAAATTGGGTCTTTTTCAGAAGAAAATGTGGATATCTATTAATTGCATTTCAAATGAAGAATTTGGGAGAAATAGTAAGGGAAATATTAGCTATCATTCTGAATGCTTAACACTGGAATAACGAGTAAGTATGTTATATGGACAGACACTTTTGAAAAAAAAAAAGTTTTGATGAGAAATAATCACAACTTGAACTTTTTATCCAACTTTTTCAATTTATCTCATACAAAATTCATGTGTACCTTGGTTCATCCTGGAGTTTGTAATGAGACTGAGAGGAGCTGTCTCGTTCTCTTTTCTGAATGTGCTGGTGATCAAATTCAGTCACTTAGCTAGTGCCATTCCTGGAGCTACTAATCTTCTAGTTAGCATCAGAACAGCAAAATGTCTATCTGCTGTGCATCAGTGTAGCCAACTTTGATGCCCCCCAGTTTTGTTCCAATATACAAAAAAAGAATTTGAACTCTCCAGATATAAAGAGAGCACATGGAAATCTAATTTCTTTTTTTTTGTTGTTTTCATGAGGGGAAAAAAAAAGATAATTTTGTATAATATTACTATAATCCTCTTAGCTCACCTTCTTCTGGAAACAGTGGCTTTTTGTTGTTGCCAAACTACAAATTGATTTAAATTAAATCTGATTGTTCCTGTGCAGTCTTTTGTATCCACGTTGAGATAAAATTTGTGGAAGCCTTGGGAGAAATTCTTGTAGAGGTCACTGGCCTAATCATAAAATGTCTTTAAAATTTTTATGGCCCTTTAATGGAGTGCTATTGGATAATTCCTCTGGGAAAGGATCTAGCTCTGTAATAAACCCTTGTGAAGGAATTCTGCAGCTTTGTTACAGCTCTTAGCAACTCTTTTCCCCAGATTTGCATGAGCTACCTAAGTGCAGTGACCAGTACAAATGCTTTAAATGTTTGCAAAAATACAATGCACAAATTAAGCAGGAGGAACGTAATGGATTTTAAACATTATATTGACAAAAGATTATGATGATTTGAGTAAAATTCTTATAAGGAAAAAGCATTTATATAACTGCATCTGTCATCTGAGCAAGTTTCATTATGTCCACTTTATTTGTGAAATGACAGTTGGTATGTGCCAGTGTATCATGATGGTCAAATTTCAGAAATCCTTAATTCCACCTGGAGGCGGTGGGAATGCCAGAATGAAAAAGCAGTGTTGTTCTCCCATCTTCTGTTCTTTTTTGCCCATATTCTCCGATGAAGATTTCTCTTCAAAAATTTGAACAAACATAAGGTAAATGATGGGTGTGACTGAATTTATGTTAGAAATATGTCTTTGTGTACTACCCTAATTTCTAAAAACAAGCTTTAGGCCAGCCCTGTGTCTTTTATTGTCTGATAGAAATCTGCTGAATATTGAATGTTCTTACTGATACTCAGCTATGAAACTAACTTATTTCCAAGGGCAGAATAAATGTTGTGTACATGGTTTTCACACATCACTGACAACACCATATTGACCATTCTCTACTTCCTTAAAACAGAATGACATTCTAGGACATTTGAAGGCATACTCAGGAAATGTCAGGGTTGCACATCCTGGGTAGTTGGTCATAAATCAGTCCAGAAGCAGAGCTTAGCACTGTGAGGCAGCTCACCTGTTTCCTCCGCCACTTCTTTCTAGATGGAGCTGCTGCTCATACTTCACATCTCCAAACAAGCTACAGTAATATGCATTTGAAGTTCTGCCAAAGGAAAGCGTAACAGTGTTTGACAGTAGCGGATATTGTGAAGATAGGAGGTTTTTTTGTTTTTTCATTTCTTGAGATGAGCCTTTCCGTTTTTGCTTGAAGTTTTCCTTGATTAATGCATTCATTAAAGAGAAGTGACGGTAATGATTAAACAAAAACATCTTTCAAATGCAGAGTTCATTTCAACCCATTTGGTTTTGTTGCACACAAATTGGATTGGCATTGCATCCTGCACAGCAGGTACTCCACTTGAAATCAAAGACAGATGCTTTTATAGGATTAGAAAGGATATCTTGAGGGGTGGAGGAAGATATTGAGGTTGGGGGTTTTTGTTGCTTTCTCTTTTTTTGGTCCTTTTTAGTAGCAATGGTAAATGAATAGTGATAATACTGCTGTTTCGTCTGCCTTGAGAACTAATAATACTGTTTGCGTACAATTAAAAGGAAGTAAAAGCTCCATTGTAACTTGAACAATTAACAAATCAAGAATACTTAATTGAGAATCTTTCCCTCATAAATAGCTCACGACACCTGCATCTATTTGAATTTTAATGCTAAATATCTCTGAAGAAAATAAATATTTGACTGCTGAGTCATATCAGGCAGCCACATTAAATCCTTTTATTTTTTTTATTATTATCCTGCAGTGCACATATCTTTAAGAGATTCCCAGAGAGTCTGACCTAGTATATGCTCAAACAGAAACCTGTGAGGGAGCTGCATTGTGGAGGAGATTGTAGCTGGTTATCATAAATACAACCAATGCACATCTCTTGAATGGATGATCTCAAAGATGGAGTTGCATGCAGAAGGGCTGAAGGTGCTGATCTTCCTCAGGTGCCCTGCAGTCAGTTGACTATAGACATAAAGAAAGGGACAGGCTTTGGCTCACTTCTACGGTTCTGGTGGTACCTTCTATTTAAAATGCCCATTTGGATGTTTTTTAGGAGATGCGACCTACATGAGTCATGAGTGAAAAATCAAGCCTGGGTGAAAAATAATGTTGAGCATCCACAGCCCATTTGTTAGCAATTTACAAGCCAGCATTTCCTGCAGAACATTTAGAGATTGTTGGGCATATAAAATAATTGTATAGTATCGCATCAATTTTGGTCTCCTGAGTTGGAGTATGTTCTCAGCATTCTGCTGTTCCTAAATATCCGATATTTCTGTACATTATAGCCTTTCTAATGGTGACTACTATAGCTAGCACTATTCACTACTTTCCACGTATCCATTCTATTGCACATTTATGGCTTTCCAAAATATTTCTTATTTAATCATTTTCTAAGGACAGTTCGAATAGCTGCTTCTGCATCTTTGCACCACAAAGCATCAAAAAGGCTGGGTTTTGCCATTGAAAAGATACATATTTTTAATTTAATTTTACATTTTCTTAAATTCTGTATTATATTTAGTCAATTCTTAGCCTGAGCAGTACAGAAGACAGCTGAAGGGAGGAGCATCTTGCTGAGGAAATCTACTTTTTTTTAGTGCTTATGTTCATTTTCTTAACATGTCCAAAGATTCTGATTACATTGGTTCACTTCTGTGCATTATTCAAATACAACAGATGGAGTTTTGCTAACCCCAGCAACTTGTTGTTGCATTTTGAAACAATAAAGAAAAGAACACTGGGAAACAAGAAAGAAATACCACATATCCCAAGTAATTCAAATTTGTATTCACTTAATTTCTTTTGACAGTATTATTTTATGAGCTTTGAGTTTTCTCAGCTGTTAAGATCAGTTACTTCTAGATCATGAGAATCATGACTGCAGTGGACTCTGGTTTGGTTTGGTTTCCTCATTTCATTTTGTTGCCTGATTCACTAAAGTTTTCAGAGAGGGTCTGAGATGTGTCCAGTACCATTTGCACGAGTGTGGTATGACTTATGTGATTTTTCCAGCCACAGAGTCCTAAAATTCCCATAAAGGGTGAGTATTCCAATTCTTATAATCATTTATTCTCATGTTTCCTATGTTGTCTCCTTAATGTATATGATTTACAAAAGCTAGGAACTACATTTAGACTTTGTTGATCATACCACAGTAAGGAATGACATTTTGTTGTTCATGACTTCACTGATGCAGAAATATTCTTAATTTGCAGCTTATAATTATAGCCCCAGATTCTTACCTGACTTTACTTTCAGAGCTGATCTCTACTGAAGATTTAACCGTATATTTTTCTCATACTTAAGGGCTTTTTGAATAAAGGATCAGTCGTAACCTATATGGTTCACATAGTTTGGACCAAGGGAATAAATCAATCAGTTTCTGTTGCATATTTTTGCTTTTCCTACTTGAGAAACAAACTTTGTCATCTAACTGCATGCAGAGCAATAACTCTCTTTCACAGTGACTCATTCAATTCTTAAATCAACGTCCAGATTCCCAAGGAATGTATTCTTTCTTAGAAATGAAAAGAAAGCAAAAATACAGGTCAGGAATTGTAAAAGTAGTTTTTCTATCCCTAAGAGATAGCAAAGATCAACATTTCTGCATAAGAAGAGTCAGGTTGCTTTTTCTACTTCTGTTATTTGTATATAAGCTATTTAAATGGTTGAGTTTTTTAAGAATAAATCAGTAATAAATGTTTTCTTTCCATTGAACTTTTGAGAGAGATGCATTCTTTTGAATTAATGAACAGAGAAACAGTTTGCTTACTCAAGAACAGTATCCCCATTAAGAAAAGATGTGGTATTTATCATGTAGCAATCAACTTAATTGCCTTCGATTATGAAATTGGCTTGGATTTTTGGGTTTCTGCCACCACAGTTTTTAATAGCACAAATGAATTTTTCATAGGAGGAGAATGAAAATAAGTTCAAAAATTATGAATTCAATGATAAATTTCTCCACTGTGCATTCTTCTGGGCTCCTGCTGGAAATCACTGAGTCATATGTTGTTATTGCTTGTCAGAGGACCCATCCAGATGGGAAGTCTTTCTATGTTATATTAGCAGAGGCTGTAGGAAGCCAGAAATAGGGAAACAAGCCTGAGGTCTCCCAAAGGCAAAAACATGAGGCATGCGATCAATTGTACATAGAGACTTGAGGAGTTTTACTTCTGCCTGGCTTCGGTAGGAGCTCTATATCTACACAATCAGGATACTGTGAGACTTGTCCCTAATCCACACAACTTTTTAAGCTTATTTTATCCATTGCAGTGCGGACTCTACAGCAGGTCGGGCAATTTTTTTCTTCTCATTTTGAAAACACACCTCTACAGATCTACAAGTGAGAAAAGACACAAATTGTTTATATTCATGGTTACAGAAATGCAGACAGACAGATGTGGGGGATTTCCATTCTCAGTATGTTTCCTTTTTTCCTCTCTTTCCAATCCCTTCTGCATGGGAACTTTGTGCTTTCTGTTTGGTTGATCTAAGTGCTGATTTTACTGATTGTAAAAGTTAAATCTGAGGCCAGCAGAACCAGCAGAAGAAATATAGATGCTTTCCTGAAGGCAATTCTTTAGTGTGGTGATGTCATTAAGTAGCTGAGAAGAACCTTTACTTATGCCAATTTAACTGGGACCAATATTTCATTTTAAATAATAATTGCAAAGCACCCCTTAACTCTTTGTACTAGCAAGCAAATTTTTGATTAGCTGATGTACTCTGCTATAGGATCTGGCATTCACAAAGAGCATTTCACTCCACAATTTACACACTATTTTCACTATCTTTCTCTGCTCCTGTTGTAAAATCACAAAATTAGAGTTAATTTTTAGAGGGATTCAGGAGATTTTCTAAGAATGAACAAATCTTGAGAATGATGTGGAGTTGCAACCCAACACCTTGATGTTTCTTCTGCTTTGGGCTCTGATTTCCTGGTTCAATTTGTTGTTTTGAGGAGTTATTTTGTTTCTTTGTTTGGTTTTTTCTTTTTTCTTCTTTTTTGTTGTGTTTTAACAGGTAATTCGTCATGCGATGCTTAATGCCACTGATTTTCATGATTATGCTATTGAAAGTTGATTTATGAAAGAATATTCCAGTATGTATTTGAAAACTGTTACTTAATTCTAAGAAAAACTTAAAATTCTTCTTATCTCCCATGTGAAATGCTGTAATGAAAACAAGGGTTGCTATTGGACTTCATGTTCTGTATTACAGAAGAGGAGAAAAATTTGAAAGCTTTACTGTAATAATATTTCAGAGTTTTTTCCAGGATATTATTTTTGGGAGGAGGGAGTTGTCAGGACAAAGAAGGAAATAGATGAAATGTGATTGTATGCAAATATATTAAAAATGTTAAAAAGGAACTTTGTAAGTTATGCTCAAAATTATCAGAATCTGCATTTGTCTGAATTTCTCTAAAAAATTCATTTTGAGGCCAACCTCATTTAGGAGCCTTACAATCCAGGAAAATCAGGCTGCTATCTGACACACATTAGTAAACGCTGACTTCTCCCAGTGGTAACTGCTGTGTGTGCTTGTAGCTGTCATGAGACCATGCAGATGTGTTGTCTGACAATAACTGCATTTTTGACTTACCTGTCAAATCTGAGAGGAGGTATTGATGGTGTGCATGGTTCAAAAGGGATGGATGTGGATGTATACAAAGTGTGTCTCAAAAAGACAGCTGGAAATGTATGAGTTAATTGTATATTGTTTTGTAGTAGGGTAAATTTTTAATCCCATTGCAAATGTACTTTTTTGGTGAAGGAAGTAATTGATATTTGGGACACAGAGAGACATAAATATTTTATTCAATCTCCTAAAAATAAAAGGAGTCATGTGGGTTCTTTCATGAACTTATATGTTTATAAGGTTTAAGATGAAGGAATTTATTCATGAATGTCGAGAAGCAAAGATACTATCAGCAACAATAGCTGCCTAAATCAGTTGAGACAGCAATGACTTACATAGGTTTGGTTTAGATCTGCTTTTACTTTTGTGGGAAGTGAACTTGTAAACGCTCACTCCTTTGAAAATAAGTAAAAAATCTCTGCAGGTGGTGGCACATCTTTTTGTCTTAGCTGACTAAATCTCATCAACGGTTCCCATGTTCTCGTCCTTCTTTGGCACTGACAATATGGTACAGAACTACCAACATGAACTGCAAGAAAAGCCTGGACTTTTTTTTAAGGAACTTTTTTTCTGAGACACTAATTGGTCCTTCCTTGACAGAGCAAAAGTTGCACAAGCTAACTGTATAGTACTTGGTGTTCTTCTTGTGGAAGAAGAAAAAAAAAAAAAAAAACACAAAAGAAAAAAATCAACATAAAACAAAACAATGTAGACTGAAAAATGTTGTTATGCTGAAACTGTGACTGGAGCTTCTGGACATGAATGTGCCAGTAGCATCACCTACCTACTACGGTTGTTGATTGTTTTTTAAGGTTTTCTCTTCAGGTATCTAAAAACAAGAAAATATCAAAGTGACACAGTGGTCTTGTATTGGGTCATGCAGGGAAAGGTGTGTCACGCCAGATGCAAGTGGTACATGACGCTGCTGATTGCTCTGAGTTAGAAAATTAAAATATCCTCCCAATCCACCGCATTTTTATCTCAAATTTCCCAAAGAAACTTCCTGTGGCATTTCCCAACACATACACACACTGTTTTTTCTTTCAAATGAGAACTGAAAAATGAGGGGTGTAGAGGAAACCCACCCCTCGCCTGTGTTCACCCTATTGGTAAGCACAGTGAAGTGGGACTGCCACTTGCCCTGGGCAGAGCTTGTATGCATTACCAGACTCCTGTTAGGGACAGCTGTGATTGGAGCAAGATGCTGAAATAATGTAGCAGAAAAAAGAGCCACAACTGCCTTCAGTTCACTGCATTTTCCCTTTTCTTCAAAAATTAGCCACTGACAATCCCTGTCCATGCATGTGTGAACACAGGGGGGCATGGCCCCAGTCTGACCTGAAAGGCAGGGGAGAGGTAGCACAGGTGCCGATGTGAAGCAGAGGTGTGAGCATCATCTTGAACATGGTTCGCAGGGGGTTGTCAGCCCTGTCAGAGCCTGTCCCCTGCTCCCAGCTTCTGTCTGGTTAAACAGAGGATACATCAATTGTTGTTTTGAAAAAGCTTACCAAAAGTAAGCATAATAGATTCACTAAATCTGATTGGCATTGCTCTGCCTTACTCCCTGTTTATCCAACTTTGACAATGTTATCATCAATCCCTCATGAATATATTTTGCTTAAAATCAGTGGTGTAGCCTCGGTTCCTTTTTTCTCTCATTATACTGCTTGCTGCCATTTGAGCACAGCACAATATTTAACAAAACTTTGAAAATACAGATTGGGTGATCTATCTCTTTTAGACCATTCAGTGATGCAATTTCTACTGTACAACTTTATTGTGACATTACCTGACTAGATAAAACCATTTTCTGTCAGAGAAAGGAGAGAAGCTGGCAGCGTCTACATAAATCGCCTTTCTCATTTCGTGCCAAGACGGATTTCCAAAGGGAGACCCTTGGGGACACTTCCCTCCTCAACAGAAAACAGACAGAGATGTAGCTCGTTTCTGAGGGATGGGGCTGATCAGTTTTGTAACATTGCCGTTGTTTCAATAAATTTTTTGATCCAACTATTGCAGTTTGGCTTAACAGGCAGCCTAATAGCTATTAAAAAGAAAATCCTACATGAAAGAAATACACCCTCCTTATCCCAAAATATTTGACATCACCATTTGACTCCAGTTCCATAGGAATGAAGATATATATCTTAAAATAATATAACACAGGTCTGCTTGTGCCAAGATTGCTACTTTGTATGGCCCAGTTGGATATTGTTGTCCAGTATTAGCGTGGCAGCTGTCAGATCAGTTTTTGAAAATGCTAGCTTTTGGTTACACCTTTTTCATGAGCTGTTCACCCCTAAAACCCTTCATAAAAGGCAGGTAAAATTCTTATTCTTGTTTGGCAGATGGAGGACAACAATCTTTAGAGATAACTGAATGGTGGAGCTGGACAGCATTTCTGGCAAAAAAATATTTTTTGTCAGGAAACATTGATTCATTAAAGATCTTTTGCAGAAGCATATGCTTTGATTAAAGTCCTGGCATGAAGTTTTCCCTGTATCTGGAACAGAATTTAAAGTCAGAACTGCTGCACTAGTGCAGAAGTGAGTGTGGACCTTCTTCCACCACTACACAGGGCCACTCGTCTGGAGGCTGCAAAACAGTGCACCCACAGCACGTGTAGTCTGTGTAGCCCAGTCATGAGCTCACATCCTCAGCTCAGGCACTGCATGGATGTGAACTGGGATCTCCCGTTACCAGGCTTGGTGCTTGGATTCCCCTCTGTGTAGCAGATAGTGAAGAATGGACCACTTTTCCAGAGTCTGCTTTGCAAGGAAGACCTGTGGTCTGTCCCTTCCCTGTAGGCAGTATGGGGCTTTCCTCGTGCCAGGCAAGTACTTGGAACCACACTGGGGACAAATGCAAAGCAGTGTAACAGTGTAAAGCTGTGTGGGCTGAAGAGCTAGAACTCAGAATACTTAATTCATACTTGACAGAGAAAACACTTTCTTCTGTCCTATGAGTGGTTACTGGGAAGGAACTTCTGGCAATGTCCTAGAAATCAATAACTGCCTATGAACAGTATTTCTGGTGCCATGCTGCCCTTCTGCGCCTCTAGAAAGAAGCTATCACTCCTCTTGGAGGCTTTGATATGCAATGAATTGCCACAACACTAACAGTAGTGTTCTGCACTTTTTAACGCCCACTTCCCAACTCAGAACTCCTGTATGGAGACCGTATGAAACAGCCAGCTGTACCTGAGCAGTGGGTAGGTTAGTCTGTCTTTCTGTGAGTGGGGGAAGCAGAGATCTGAAGGACTAGGAGATGTTCTCACAGTCACATGGGAGGCCTGCCGAGCACCAGAGACTGAGCACAGGAGCGTCAGCTCCTCTGGCATGCAGACTGGGCTTGGCACCTTGCAGGAGAGGGCTGAAAGTCTCCCTACGGATGCACTGTTCCTGCACTGCCTGCATTACCACATCTCCACCTAGAGGCTCAGTACTCTAGGAAGAAATTAAAATGTAAAAAAATGCTACCCTTTGTAGCTGATTTTGTTTCTGTTTTTTGAACACAGTCCTTTTTTTTTTTTTCTCTTTCTCTCTTTTCTTTGTGTGCCCACTTTGTTTTCCAGCTCCATCCAAAATACCCAGGACTCTGTAGTCTGCTGATTAGTGTCTTCTGGGGTCTTTTCTCCTTTGATAAAATGCTGCTGGCTGTTCTGTACCTGGTACTTTATGTCCTTCCCCCTCTCATATATAGCTACCTATATCATATGGAAAGGATCAAACAGTTTTGATTTTTCCCAATGATACTGAGAAATGCAATATTTATCACAGGTTACTTGCAGAGAAGAAGAAAGGGGAATCTACGAATGTTCCCTTCAGCTGTGTTTCTGTCAAGACACAGTGTACGTCCCAGTCCACCTCTGTTTTGCTCAGTGTGTTAGCTCTGTTCACTATGAGCTGTAATGCAGCAAGACTGATCAAGTTGGTTGCCCACTGGCCATGCGAAGGAGGAAAAACAACCAAAGCTGGTTGTTAGTTATCCCCACTAAAGTGCTAAACAAATCTCCCAGCAGCTAAACTCTCTTCCCTTTTTATTACTTACTGTACCTTGTAAATCAAATATTTATTAACTGAAAACAGCTTTGCTCACTGACTGATCTTGCAAACATGGGACAAATCCGCCACAGCTGGCTACTAGCCAATTGCTTATTCAGGCTGCTAAAGGAAATCAGCCTGCTGGAAAGACAAACTATGTGATGATCTCCCCGCTCCC
The DNA here is from genome assembly GCA_013396635.1 of Penelope pileata. Taxonomy (NCBI): domain Eukaryota; kingdom Metazoa; phylum Chordata; class Aves; order Galliformes; family Cracidae; genus Penelope; species Penelope pileata. The sequence continues at coordinate 78,513 of WBMW01005599.1, forward strand.
CGTCACTGCACAGGAACAAACTGCTGCCATCACCGCTTTGTCTGCCATCTTTACCTTTCATGAAAGTGAGCATGTCTGAATAAGGTCATTGCTACTCTTTTGAAGAGGACCTTATTTCCATCACGCTGGTGTCAAAACAGCTTTCGTGGCTTGAAATTGCACAAGCAGACACAGATGTTGTTTCAATTAGCATATCAGGTCCATCACTTGGTGAATGAAAGGATCCTTTAAGTATCTGTTTCCATGATTGCCATCTGATCATCTCTTACCATCTCCTCCTGTCTTCTGCCTGCGTGTTAATACATGGGGGTTCTCAGCAGAGTGAATGCAGCAAGCTGAAGTGCTTGGATGATGAGGGATAGCAGTGTACAAAGAACAAAACTAAACTCACATTTGCTTTCTCTTTCTCTGGAAGCACTTCTGGTAAACTTGAGAGATTTTTGCATCATTCCAGGCATCAAATTTTGGTGCTCTAATGAAGGTGATTTGTTGGCTGTTGTCTAATGAATATCACTTGGACCCCCAAGTAATAACGCAGTTGCATGCAGTCACTGATAAGGAAGTGGTAGAACAGAGACTGCAGGCATCCAAGCGACTCTAAAAGGAGCCACTCATGGGTGCTATTTTCCCCCTCAGCAATACCAGAGTCGATGCCTACAAGCACGCATGTAGTGGTGAGCACACAAAGCTGGCTGGGTGTTGCCAGCAGATCAGTTTCAGTGCCCCTTTTTTCATCTGAGGATCTGCACCTTGTGCCCTGAAGTTTTGCTCAGCAACTCTGCATTGATTTCTCTGGTTATTACCAAAAGGACTTCAGATCTTATTAATGCTCTGTGTAACTATCTTCGTTCTCTCTCTAGCAGTAATTGAAACGGGTACACAGAGATTCTAAAGCAGCACTTTCATCCAGCCTGAAGAAGTAGCCAGCTACTGGGCATGTGTCTCGTTTTCCCCAAGCATGTGTGGGTTACTCACTTCACCTCTGTCTGGATGCTACCAATTCTGCTGCACTTTGAGCTTCTAAGTACCTCTCTGAATACAAACATCTGTGCACTAAGAAGCAGTATCCCAAGTACTGGTTTGCTCCATGGGTCACAGTCATCTCCAGGTCCTTCAGCTGAGGTTGCACTTAGAGCAGGAGGAGATCACTTCTGGAAGGGGACAGGGCCATTGATACATGCTAGTGAAGTCAGGCGTGGCCCTTAGAGGATAGATGGGCTCTTGTCAGGCTAGCCACATTTTTTTTTCAAAGGCTAAAAAACATAATCACGTCTGGGTCTTCTGACCCTTGTGAAATATTGCTATTATTTTCACTTCTTCATTTTTATACCTTTGGATAGTTTAAGATGGATATCCTCTGTCTTTAATCACTTTGCCAAGCTGGAAATATTTATACACAAAAAAATCTACATTTTATATTTGTGACAAGACACATGAGCATTACTGAGCAAGCAGCAAGTGCCAGAACCCACAAATCTCTGCATTTGTTTTCCATCCAGCAAGCAGGGACAGTATATTTTATAGTGTGCATTAACAAGATGGTCATCTGAGACTACTCATTTAGATAGCAAATAGCCACCAAGTTACTGTCGCTTTTTAAAAATTCTTTTTGAATGTGCATGAGCTATCTCCTCTAAAGATCCCTGCATACATAGCAAGGGTAGAGTAGGGAAATGCATGCAATCCATGAAAAGCTGCTCACTGTCTGTCTATTACAGCCAAAACAGGGATTATTCCATTTAAGGGCACTTCAAGATTTATATAATATATTTATATAATATTGTTCTGAGCTTTAGTAATTAATTAAGTAATTAACCTTGTAAAATCATTTGATAGGATACTATCCCTGGCTCTATCGCAGGCTTGCCTACCCATGAAAGCTGATCTGACTGATGAAGACACAGGTATAAAACATCATAGCTAACTTGTGTACCTCCATGTGCAAATGGAACACCCCTAATCAGTTTAGCCCAGGAAGTGTTGAAAGTGAAGAACCTCCTTCCTGGGGCAAGCACAGGTGCAGAGAACACTGCATCTTGGCAAGGAAGGCCAAATTTCTTTACTGGCTGACTGGCCTGCGTGCTTCCGCTCAGCCACCAGGCCTCACTCCCAGGCCATCCAGGGCTGTCAGTGCAGCATGCTGGCAGGACCAACATCCCCAGGCCTTGTTTCCTTCCTGCTTGAGGAAGACATTAGGAACACCTCCCAGTTACTGGGTTACTGGTTAGCTGGAGCGGGATGAGCGCCATCCACGCCTCCTCCTCAGTTCCTGCCCCGGCTGTGGGGCCAAATTGTTCATCCCGCCTCAGCAGCTGATGGATGCGGGGGAGATGGGTGTTGTGTTGTGTGTGACATAGGCACTGAGGGGTCACAGCAGTACATTTATTGTGACCCTTTCTTGAGGAAGAGCTTGCTTATTCCTCTGTGATGTCCTGAGGTTTTGGATTTCTACCCACTCTATGTCAGAACATCTGCCAGCGACTGAGAAAATGGTCTAAGGAAAAACTTGGACTTGCAAGTGTGCCCAGAATTACCATGCATCTATAGCCCTTGGACACTGACCTCAAAGGGCGGTTTCAGAACTTTGTTGGCCTGCCCTGGACTATGTATTTCATTCCAGATACATACTGAAACTTGGACATTCTTGCACAAAGCTTTCCTGTTGCCATGAAGTGGTGCTTCATCAATTAAAAAAAAAATAAGAATGCCTTGTGCTGTACATCATGATGAATTTCTTGTGCTGGGAACCGGCTTTGGGTACCATTAAGCCAAGTATCACCAGCAGGTTCAGTGCACCTCTCCTGGGAACTTTTACTTACTTGCAGTATGCTGTTATTCTGAAATTGTATTTTCTTATTTAAATATGTTTTTTAATTTGTCTTAAATTGTGTGTACTGTACTGACTGTACTAAGCACAGGCTTTCTGGTCTCTCTTTAATTAGTTGTTCATAATATTTTGGATACAAGGATTTAGGCCAAAACAGAGAAAACCTCAGTGTTCTAGTCTGGAAGTAACTGTACCCATGAAAAACAAAATGGCCCTTGCCTTGATCAGTTTTAGCCAGTCCTTAGGTATACCACATCATAGGACTGCAGGACTTCTTTGTAGAAAATTTTCTTTAACAATATTTATTACACGTTCAAACCATGGCCACTTTGCCCCTGACCAACCCCAGGGAGTTCATCAGATCTGTTCTCTGTAAATCAGGCGTTCAACCTGCCTGGAGGCAGAAGGAGAAGGCGCGATGAGGGGGCTCTCACTCATGCTGCACCCAAGGAGTGAGGGAAAACACTCTGGCTGGATGTCAGAGCCAGGCTAGGGAAACAAAGCCTTCTCTGATAATTGATTCACTCCTCTTGTCACCGAACTTACTTTCACCTCTGGGAAAACAAAGTGCTGCTGTGCCCCATACAGCATAGAAGGGAATTAAAATGCAGAGATTTTTTCACTCACGTTTCAGGAGGGCAGTGAATCAGTGTAACCCGTGCAACCTAAAGGTTGCTCCAGGCTGGCACAGTGGCCAGCTCCCTGGAGCCATGTGCTGAGGGAAGGCAATGCTGGCATGCAGCAGTCTCTATAACTCACCTCCCTCCACCCAGGCTGGCTCAGAAAAACTTCTTGGGCATCTCCTTCTCTACAGTCAGGAGGCAGTCAGGCTGGCTTCCACCTGGAGAGAATGGGAGAGAGAGGGAGAGAGTGACAGATTGGCAAAAGGCACATTACACCTCTGACAGCCTATGGATGCATGCGAAGCAAGGTTGGCAAAAGGCAGCCTTATATGTCCCTGCTGCCAGCTAATGGTGTCCAGTCATGTGGGTTAGCCTAACAAAGACAGATAGTAGTGGATTAGCTACGCTAGAGCAAATGCCTTATTGGCAAGTAACCATTTGCAACCTACTGTGCTCTTCCACCCAGAATTTTCCCACTGAATTTTCCACAAACCACTATCCTAGCACCATCTAGTGTCCAGCCTGGAGACTCAGGTGTGGTAAACTGGGGAATACAGAGAGCTGGGGAGAAAATTAAAATACAGTTGCTTTTTCGGTGGTGGTAGTTAGTTGTTTTGTTTTGTTTTGGGAGAGGGGTGTATTTTTGATGGTTTGTTTTGTTTTGTTTGTTGGTTGATTTTTTTCAGTTATGATAGATTCCTACAGCAGCTTCACAAAAAATCTGCAGTTGTGACAGCCAGACTATTGCTTTTATTTCCAAATCCTACCATCTTCTTAGCAAGATAGTCTTCTCTCAGATGTCCAAAATCTCTCTGCATAGAAAAGGGTAGCAAATGGGGACCACATTTTCTCAATGGGGACATTGAAATCCTCGCTTTCCGTGGAAGTGAATTGGCTGAATGAATGAATGCACAGAGGTATTGAGAAGAGACTTCATGAAAGATGCAGATTCTTAAATGGAGGTGGTGAGGCAAGACAGCAATTAAAATGCTGCTGCTCAGGAGTGCTGGCTTATTTCCAAGTGGATGGAGCAATGGAGAGCAGTGTGTGTTGTAGAGAACTTTAAAATGAGACCATAGTTGCCTGGCAGTGTGAACTGGTATGCAAAGCTAAAGAAATTATTGCAAATTGTCCCATTTCTTGTGAAGTCAGAAGCACAGTAAGAACGCTGGCATTCCCGATGCCAGTCTCTGAGCAGTGTGTATCATTCTACCTTATTGCCAAATGCTGAGTTTATTAACGCTACAGACCCAGGAACGTGCATTTCTTGCCTTTCTGTTGTACTGAATCTAAGGGGTTAAGTCTTGCAGTTTGTAAAGTAAAACTCTGTGTAGCAGACTAATTATCATGCATAGAAATGACTAAAATTTGACAGTCACGTCTCCTGGGAAGGACAGCCCCAGACAATCAGATAACAATGAGGAAAAAAATGTGCTTTGGGGAAAACTTTTCCAAATTTTTAGTAGTTGTCTATGGTATGCTTTCTCCTCGCACCTAACATTAGTTTCAGATCAGAGGAATACTTCCAATACGTGCCTCTCAAGATGCATGTGTATATCCATCCAACCACAGCTGGCCACTTAACCTCTTGGCTGTGGACAGCTCTAGCTGCTCGCGTGGAGGTGCATTAAAGACATGAGGACTCTCGCTAAGACCCCAGTCAATACTCTGAGGGCTATCTCATCTTTTAGAGGCCTCTCCAGCAGTGTCCACCTTCATGTCTAAAGAGAAACCCTGCTGGCTCCCAAAATCCATTCATCCTCACCACTCTGCCCAGAGCTCACTTTTCCCCAGTCCTTGTTCTGCCAAGCAGAGGAAATGTGTCATGGAAGAAACGAGCCCAGCTTGCCACATTTCAAATAATCACTGCTTTAAAATGGAGGAGTGATGAACCTATTAGGAGAAGAATCATTAACTTCTGAGAGTACCCTTCTTTGATAAAGACATTATTTGGAGAAGAAAAGAAGTAGCTGCATTAATGTGATACATGTGCCCCGACAAAGAGATGGGATTTCTGATGTGTGGGTACCCAACTCGCAGCAGCTGCTGAGTGTGCCCATGCTGGCTGACATGAAGACATTCCACCTGAAGTTTGTCACTGCACATGTGAGATTGCTAAGGTTTCGGGTGGGATTTTTCATAGCAGATGTTTTTTCTTCACTTCTCATTTGTTTTAATTATTCCTGATGTTTTGCCTATCAAATTGCAGGCTTCTTCAAAGGAAAAGGAATAAGCAGTTGTCATAACAACAAAGCTCTTCATTACCACAGAAACCTTTGACAGCTTTATTTAAAACATTAAAAAAAAATTAAAAGAAAAATCCAACCAATTATTTTTATCAGTCTGATTCATGTTCTTCTTAAACAGATTACAGTGTGTTCTCTAGCAGCTACACTGTGAAGGGAGTATGGCATGAATATTTATTATAATGCAAACTTCAAGAAAAAAATAAAAAAGTGAGTTTGTTGTCTTCATGAGCTTGCTGTGGCAATAGCTCCCCTTGAGTTTCTATTAGAGTGTATGATGTGAAATTTAAAGGAGCGTTTTTATTCTTTTTTTTTTTTCTCACCCATGAAGCAAAATGATCACTGTATGAAATAAAAATACTGAGATAGGCATTCATACCACAGAACCAGAGAATTGCAGGGGTTGGAAAGGACCTCAAGAGATCGAGTCCAACCCCCCTGCCAAAGCAGGTTCCCTAGTGCAGGTCGCACAGGTAGGCATCCAGATGGGTCTTGAATTTCTCCAGAGAAGGAGACTCCACAGCCTCTCTGGGCAGCCTGCTCCAGTGCTCCATCACCCTCATCGTAAATAAGTTCTTATACATGTTTTTGTAGAACTTCCTATGTTCCCCTTGTCCTATCACTACACACCACTGAAAAGAGTGGCCTTATCCAGATGTCTCCCACACTTTAGATATTTATAAACATTGATAAGATCCCCTCTCAGTCTTCTCCTCTCCAGGTTGAACAGATCCAGATCTCTCAGCCTTTCCTCATAAGGGAGACGCTCCACACCCTTTATTATCTTTGTGGCCCTCCGCTGGACTCTTTCCAGGAGATTGCAGTCTTTTTTGTACTAGGGAGCCCACAACTGGAGACAGCACTCCAGGTGAGGCCTGACCAGGGCAGAACAGAGGGGGAGGATCACCTCCCTCAACCTGCTGGCCACGCTCTTTTCAATGCACCCCAGGATCCCATTGGCCTTCTTCATCACCAGGACACACCGCTGGCTCATGGCCAACCTGTTGTCCACCAGGACCCCCAGGTCCCTCTCTGCAGAGCTCCTCTCCAGCAGGTCATCCCCCAGCCTGTACTGATGCCTGCAGTTATTCCTCCTCAGGTGCAAGACTCTACACTTGCTTTTGTTAAACCTCATGATGTTCCTCTCTGCCCAGCTCTCCGGCCTGTCCAGGTCTTGCTGAATGATAGCACAGCCTTCTGGTGTGTCAGCCACTCCTCCCAGCTTTGTATGATCATCAGCATTGTTCTAGTCAGCTATGTCTTCCCATTTATAAGCCAAAAGAGGATGTTAGGATCCTGAAGATAGAGAAGGAGTGATTTGTTTGCTAAGGAGACAGGGCCTTTGCAAAGCTTAGAACTGAAATCCTGGCTGGAATCGTCTATTCTCTGAAGCTGAAGAAGAGGGGGAAAAAGATGATAACCTCCTGCTCTGCCATCCTGCAGAAGAGAAAGCTGCAGGGAGGTGCTGCTTGCTGCTTTCCAGGGCTACAAGAAGCAAGCTATCAGCTGCAAGGTGCAGCCCATGGGCAGGAGAAAGGGGCAGATCTGGGGTCAGAGGCTGTGTTCAAAGGGGTCAGCAGCAAAAGTATCCCTGTATTTTCTTCACACAAGAGAGGCAAATAGCTCCCACTACCTCCTTTTTGACTTGCGGACTCACATTTGAAAGATACTTTTCTTGATTTCACATTCTAATTTTTAGTATGAAATAAAGGCTAAATGGCTTTCATCTGTTCAAGGCATTTATAGTATCCTTAGCAAAAGGATTTTTCTACAGCAAAGTGAAGGATAATACTGGAATTGTTAAACTTGTATCCCTTAAAATAAGTTACATTTGTCCTCAGTTGGAACAGAGATGTTTCTTGCTGGGCGTAATCAACAACTTAATTCTTTCTCTAAGCCGAGGAAAGAATGAATATCTGCAGAGACCTATCATTCTGTCTTCCATCCATAAAAGAATATAAAAAGCAGCTGTTGCATTTATCTTACAAAGATGATAGCTGCAAATTGCCTTGTCGCACAGGCAGTCCTCCTGCAGATGTCCATATTTCCTCTATCATGACAATGACCAAGAAAAAGCAGAGGAAATCCCAAATAGACAAGGCTGGACTCCCTTCTCACAAGAACAGATTACTTAACCTCATCAATATGTTGGGACAGTTTTTGGACTGAGATGCTTTTACTTAATTTTTAACAAGGATCAGCTACACACAGAACAACTCATTTTATTCCTGAGAGGAGGCGACAAGGGGTGCTTGAATATTAGTTTCCTTATAGCCTACTTCATCTACCCACAAGTTGGGTTTGACGGCTTCACTCTTATGGGAAATATGGCTGTGACTCTCCTGTTACATGTGATGGTGTAGGGAGTTATTATTTAATTATGACAACTACACACATACAAGACATTGCATTAGGAAACACACATACACCATCTGCTAGATACCATGATTTAGCTGTAGGCGTACAAGAGCAGAGTCTTATGAGCATTAACTCTATTCTAGGAGACTATAAATGCAGGTCTCCTCGCACAGCAGTGCCGAGGGAGGCATTCGCGGAGAGAACATTCCCTGACAATATAGTCATTACTGTTTCAGAAAGATGTTAATTTTTACAATAAATAAACTTAATCCTTTTACGCAGATCGTTTTAGAAAATAAACAGGTCGTTTTTATGAGCTGCTTAGAACTGGGGATGGGATGGGATTCGCAGTAAGATCCTGCATACACTATAAATTGTAAGCAGTTTTCAATTCCTGGGGAACTACTGCAGATCATTAGTTGTTGTTTTTTAAATAAGGAATAGATGCAACACTTCTGTGTGCTTCAAAGCATTTTAAAAGCCAAAACATTGTCTGGTGGCAGTAAATTGCTGATTACAAAAGAAAGAAGACTACAATAACCCATGCATTCCACTTGTATTTTTAACACACGATCTTTGATTGCTTCTGGAGAACTTTCGTACAGAAAATGGAGCACGTGGGAGGGCCCAGCCACTGGCCTTGGAAGCACGAACACCCCTGGGTTTAAGGCTATCTCCTATCCTCATCACCTCTGTAACTTCAGCAGAGGCTAGCAAACAGCTAGCCAGTTCTGGTACCTTTAACCACTGACTGCACTTGTGGAAAAAAAGCAATAATACAATTTTGGACTCACGAGAATATTATTGTCCTGTATTAAGGGGACTGTGAACAGCAATGTATCATGAATGCATGATTCTGATGTGAACGACTGATTAATGTTTGCTGGAGAAATAATGTGCCTGCTATCTTGAGAATAACAGAGATGTCTTTTTGATGAAGTATGGAAGAAATAAACAATATCAGTGGCCATACAAAGTCATTTAACGTCTTATGAGGAACTCTTGAGAGGATACAGATTTTGCCTTCTGGCCAGCTGTGAGACGAATGCATTTACATGACAGTCCCTGTTTTCACGCTGGGTATGATATCATTTCCCAGCCAGGTGGTTTCGCAGATTTGTTGAGAATCTATGAAGAAGCTGAATTGCTCCATCCCCAAACATTCTGGATTTCAGGGGACAAGTGACCTTCCATTTGGGCTAACGCTTCTGACCTTGCACCACATGGACTCAGTTCGCTGATCTGCCGAGCATCTGCCCATGCCTGGCTTGAACCTCTCTCGTAAATCAGTAGATGTCATTTTCTTAGGAAATCTCATTTTCTCTTTACGGCAAAACAGTGCTCAGGCACTGTGGAAAAGGGGCTCACAAAGCCTTTAAGAGTTTAGTTTGGGCTGCATGCCACCATGTCATTGTGTCATTCCATCCCAGAAGCATCCTCAGTTCAGCAGCTACAAGTTGACGTAAAATGCTTTCAATCCCTGTGGCATACAAGTATTAGTTGGACAGGGTTCCTGCTCTTGCCATGCACTGAGCCAAGCAGTTGTGCCTCACAGGTACAGAAAAAGCAAGACATGGAATGTGGCTTTATTCAGAGAGCCCCAGAGAACTACTGTGGGTCTGGCCTCCATCCTGCCCCACCAGCTAACACTCCCACTGCAAAAGACATGGTCTCACGTCAGGCAGCAGCCCTGTAACGTGGCCTTGAGTAAACTGGCATCAAGCTGAAGCACCTTTGATGCCTGCTGGCCCTATGGACATTCCTGCTACATGCTGGCTGAACAACACTCCCCACACACCCTTGGGCAGGGGGGGGCAAGCATCCCTTCAAACCCTGCAGCTGTCCAAAATGCTTACTTCAAAACACCATCTTTTAAGCAAACCAGATGCTAGCCAAAAGAACAAGCAGATGAAACATCAATAGTTTTGTTCAGTAAAGTAGGTAGAGGGTTTTAATGGTTTTATTTCTAACACCTGATTTATATTGTAAAGATAACCTGGGTGAGAAACAGAAAAAGTGTTTTCATCACGAAGGGGACTATAATTCCCAATTAAACAATGCCTAATAAATGTTGGTATTGTTCAGCCGCTGTGGGGGCCACCACTAACATCACACTGCATGCAGGCTCCCAACGCTCCTGTTTGTTTCTAAAGCGATCAGGTCACACCACTCAGTTCCCCCCAATTTATTTAAATCTGTTACTTTATTTCAAGTGCTAATTATCTCTCACAACAAACAGAGCCTTGTCAGCTGCAATTACTGGCATTACAATAGATTATCAACAGAAAAATGTGTCTTGAAGCAAAAAGTGTTGCCTTGGTTACCAACCCAAAATGCTCCTGGATTGCATCTGTAGCTACAATTTCCTGATTATACCTGAAATATTTCATGAGCGAGGCCCCTCTTTTCTTCCTAGATTAGTACAGCATATCATGAGCCAAATGGATTTGGGATTTAAATTAGTGGAAGGCGCAATGTGAAGCTGGCGGTGGGTTCTTAAAGGCCAAAAAAACGCTTCACATGAACGGAGGGAGGCATTTTGCTCTCAAAGTTGGCATATAAAGGAGTAACTCCTCTGTCTTCACAAGCGATATGCCTGACTTGTAAATAGGAATAGGCTCTTGTCCAGTAAGCCAAAGCAGGTGTGTTTAACAACGATGTTCTCCTTTCCACCAAGCACTTTGACGTGTGTGAAGAGTTGGCACGGTGTGGGGAGCCTTGGACTAGATGTAAATGCGGTTTTCAGGATAGCTGAGAAAGCGGGATTTGATTTGACTTGGCAGAAGGATAAATGTCAGCTGTGAAGGAAGCATGAGCTCCAAGTTCAGGCGAGAAGTTTGTAGGTTGGATACATCTCTCCTCCTGTGTCACACAACCAAAAGCTAAATGCCTCTGACTGCCTAAGAAACGTCTGCTTGTCTTTCATTCCATGTACAGTTGCTTAAAATAGGAGGGAATTAAAGCCAGTGGAGATACAATGCTTGAAACTTAGCAACCTTGTCAGCTGAGCAAGATGTCAGAGGGTCTCTAAAGGTGAAGACAGAAGAAGGACTGGGATGCCTTTGTGGTATTTCCATGGAATACAGCCAAATGTAACATAATCTGCAGCCCTATAGCTTTTGACTCAAATTTTTCTGGGCAATTTTCTCTTTGCAGGCTCTCCAAATACCTCACAATCCATATTTGCGCACCCATTCTAGTCTTGAAATGGCCTATCAGCTTGTTGCCTGAGCCTGATCATGCCTAAGCCTGATCAAGATCTTCAAACAATGTATTTGTACATCTGCTTCTCCCAGAGGAGTCCGGAAATTTGGCCTTTTCCAGTCTTCCTGTGGGAGCTGTACTACCATGCAGAAGAGAAACAGCAATGATTTGGCTAGAAAGAGGGAGGGAGACCATAGCCAGCTTTGTGTTCAGGGCATGTAGTTTGAAAGAGGGAGTCCTGAGTTCCAGTCACAGCTCTTTCTGTATTTTATCTGTGTAAAATCCATATAATGTAAAATACATCAAGTTCTAGGAGCCTGCACTGGGACCCAAGACTCTCACTCTCAGAGGAAAGCTCCAAATAATAATCTGAAGAGTCGTAGTCCCCCTTGCTTATGCACACTCCTTCTCCATTCTCTCTGGCCCAATTAGTACTGAAGCTCTTCAGCTTTTCAGGGGAGGACTGGAGTGAAGGCTGCCTGCCTTCACACAGGGCCATGCTAGAGTACAGGCATGTAAGTATACTTATAGTAGCCTGGGGGTTAGGGCCGGGCATGTGGATCTGAGCCCTTGAGGTTCAGAAAAGGCTCATGGCTATATGTGCTGGATCTTACTTAAATGCTGTAGCACTGCCAACTCCACTGTGCTGGGTTTTGCAATGTGAAATTGCATCCCTCTGAGGGTTGGATCCAAAGCTGATCAGACACAGCTATGGAAACTTGGTAATTAGTGAGCTGGAGAGAGAAAGTTCTACAAGGGCTACAAAACCAGAGCAAAGGACTGGGAACCAAGCACATACCTGCACAGCCAGGGCCCAGCATGGACACGCCATCAGTAGAACATCATTGCTGGTAGCACAATAAGGCACTATCACAGCACATGTTTCTTCAGGTTAGGCGGGAAAAGAAGGGTACTTCCACACAGATCCTTCACAGGTATGTTTGGGCCGCATCAAAAATTAATTCATTGATTCTAAAAAAGCAGAAGTTTAAATAAAAAATAGTTTTTAAGGTGAGGCAGCTAGGACTAGGGGAAAGCTGAGGAAAAACAGCAGCACAGAGGGGTCTGGGCATACAGAGAGGTACAGCTTTACAGCTAGCTTGTTATGCTCCTGCTCAAATCAGATTCTGTCCATTTTTTCTTAACTTAGGCTTTTTCACTGTTTTTGATAACAGTCCCTCTGATACCGTAAATAGACACTTGGGAGGTAATATAGATAAATTTCTATCAGTCCTTGATATCTGATATGCTTGGTAGTGCTCCACAGCTCGGAGAAGGAGGATAGCTGCCCTCTGTGTGGTTTACAGGACTGCTCAGAGATGAAGTGGGCAGGAGCACGTTTGTGCCATTGTTTAGATGTGGTGTTTGAGTGGCCTCTAATGCATTTTGTCTGCATGGAGCCAGCACTGGAATATGTCTAAAAGGCTCCCCTACTGGAGGGCAATAGGTTTTGACAACCACCAGTGCTTGAAGGAAGAGTAAATGTGTGATTTAGACCACTGTTATGGACTTTTTTCACAAAGAGAGTTGTCACATTGCAAAAATTTGAAGCTGTGTACAATAGGATGCTGACCGTAAAATACATTACAGTCATACTCTCCTATTATTTAACAATGCTACTATGGCTTTTTACCAATCCAGCATTGCCAAATCACAGAGAGGAGCAAAACTACATGAAAAACTTAGCGTGTCTATAACAAAAAACTGTTCTAGTTGAGGCTATGTTACTACATTTTTATTAAGAAATAAAATCATATTAAGAAAAATTTATTGTGTTTTGTTTACCTTAGAGGTGTGTGGTTCTGAAACTGCATTTTTTGTTTCCATATAACGGCGAATTTTGAAATTTTAACAAGAAATAGGGATCAGTTTCCTCAGGCAAGTTGAAAAAATCATTTCAGATGATGCAGTTAGGAGTGGTGCTGTGGACTTCTGGTAATCATACACCCAGCACCTAGAATTAGGTGTGCAAATCAATCTGTTGTGTGCCTGTAAAATAAATGGATAAATAAGCCAAAATGCATTGGAAAAAATAATTCCAGAACAGGTTTTGTTTTCTGTGAACAATGGAAGTGCAAAGGAGAATGAGAAAACCATCAGAAAAGTAAAAATAACTATACTGTAATTGATATTTTTTCTATTATAGACTAAAATTAACGACACAACTCTGTGCAAGCACAGAACAAAGGGAGCTACTCTGCCCCAAAGACTTTACAATAACAAAAATGCAATTAAAAATGCAGCCAGGTTTCTTGATTTTCCTGTTTTATGACCCTCCTCTGAGCATCCTTTAATTTTGATCTTTATTTACAATGCTTGCTTCTGCATTCCTTGCAAGCCCCAAACTCCTCAGGCCAGCTACAGGATCAGGCAGAACGTGAGCACCGCAGGACCAGGCCCTTGTTCTGTTTCATACCAAATGTGCTTGTTTCTCAGATGGGGAGCTCCTTCAGAATAGCAATAACTAATGATAGTGTGACTAGTTGAAAGCCACATGGAGGGAGGGAGGGAGGGAGAGAGGGAGGGAAGGATGCTATTCACTTCAGCAGCACAAATAAAGTAAGAGCTTTCTTTCTACAGGCATGTGTGGGAAGGGCAACAACAGAGCAATTACATGGTGGGTGGGAAAGGGGATTTTGTCACTTTGGCAGCACTGACAGACAGAAATAAACTGCTTCTAGGGGGATAGCAGGGTGAGAACTTGCACATCAAGAACATAAGCAGAATTAAAATGGGCCCTTAAGGGGATTTATTGAGGGTTGTTTATTTTATTTTATTTTTATTTTATTTTAAAGTGCCTAAGGCCCCCACTATTTCATTGTGTGCATGCCAAGAATGAGGAGTGGGGAGAGAGAGTAAGCAAGTTGCATCCAAATTAATAAGAAACTGTTTGAATGCAAGAATATGATTGCAGCTCCTATGCAGCTGTTCCAGATGTGGGGGAAAGGTACCCTCAGTGTGTAGGGCCTGGGAGGAAGACAGTCATGGTCAAAAAGACAGCATGGAAAAACTCTCCCCTATTCTCAGTTTTTAATAAAAGAAAATAAATCGAGAACTTTTCAAACCAACAGCAAAGTTCCTTTCCCCTTTTTTGTACATAAAAACAACGCTATTACTGGTCATGGTGTCCAGAGATGTATAACACTGCCTTAGGGCACACGAAACACCATCAGGATGAGGCAGTAAACTATCCAAACTAGTCAGAATGTTGGAGCATGGCATTTGAATTCCCTCTGTCTGTGACAATTTCTTCAGCACATGTGATTGTACTGTTCTCATTTTTTCCTGATTTCTCTGTAATTCAGTATTACCCATGAGGGCAGAAGGCAAAATCTGTTTCAGGTCAACTGGTAGAGGGGACCAAAGCATAGCTGTTCTGTACCTACAACTGCAGAGTGCTGTTGGTCTTCTGTGGGAAGCAGTAATGTTAACATGGGTTCCACGAAAAATGGATTGCTGATATGCATGTTCTGCTCATGGAGATGTCTTTGCCTATTTTTCATTTCTTTCTGCTAAAAAGAAAAGAACTGGCAATGTCCACCAGCATAGGCTGATGTGGAGAGTTGCAACACAATCATTAATTGGCAATAGCAGACTGATGTTAAAGAAATGTAAGAAATATGATATAGAGAAAGCGTAAGAATATGTTCACACAACACAAGTTCATTCTGCCCATCTCTGTATCTCATGCCCATCTCAGGGGGAACCCCTTGACACACTGAATCCAGTAGCTTCCCTCTCCTTTTCCTTTCCAGAAGAAGTGATGGAGGGGATGTCAGACTTCTCTTCCAGTGTTGAGCGCTGTGAAGGGCTGGGAAGTGGAGTTTCCCTTCACATGTCAAATGTGTGTGGCTTTTTCACGGACACCAGGTTTCACCCAAGATGCCAACAGTCAAATTTCAGTGGTTCATCATTTCGTGGCACCAAGACCAGGCAACTCGGGGCACTCTTTTGGTCCAACAATGCTTTTAACAGCAGGCTGTGCTCCATGGAGTGCACTGCAGCTAAAAGAGAATCAGCCTGCCTTCAGCAAGACAGCGTAGAGATTTTTTAGATGGCAGATGATTGGTGATGTCACATAAAATTGACAGCTCCTCAGACAAGAAGAAGAAGCTTGACTTAATGAGTGCGATGGGTGGGTGTATAAGCAAAGACTTTTCTAAGAATTATCATTACCTGGGAAAGGCAATTTTGAGCTGAATTGACATTCCAGTAATTAAGGGCCAACGTAGAAAATCTTGGTCGTTATAGCTATTTAAATTTCCAAATTGCTTAGTTTAGAACTGCTTATTCTTGAACTGCTACTGACAGCTCCATCACTTTCTATTCTCAGCCAGCTTGATTGGCAAATTGATGAGGCCTGTACCACAGATCCACGGCTCCATGCTGGTACCAAAAATCACTACCTGGAGCAGAATGAGTACCGACAACGGTCAGATCAAATCACGATGAATCCAAATTTATATTCACTTCTTGATAGTACATATGCACGTTAAAAGGGCCATTGGGTGCCAGAGTCTTGAAAACAATGGCATACGGTGTTGCAGTATTTTAGTTATTTGAATTTATTTTATTGGGGTGCGTTTTATATATAAAGATATATATTTATATACTGGTTGGAATCCTCTTGTATAACCCACGCAGCTGGGCTAATAAGAAAACTTAATTTCTTTTCTGGCTAACACTTGTCCTCTAGGTTAACACGTTTGTGTGGACTGCTTTTTAAATGACTAACACCATTTTGTGGCGATACAAACTTTTTTCAGTGAGATGGGAGACATCTGGAGGAGGTTGCATTACGTCTTGAAGCAGTTTTCCTAATTTTGAAGGTTATTTTAATTCTCTTGTCATTCCAAAGTCAAAAAGACTGGGAGAGAGAAACCATATTTTTATTTTAACAATTTAGAAGACTTTGTGCATTATTGTGCAAGAATGAAGGCACTGGATCTCTTCTAGCTTTAGCACGGTGGCCTCCTTTTTCCCCCTGTAAAAATGTATTAATGTACCATGTACCGTCTTAGACGCAGATTTTTTTTTATTTAAGTCCCTCTTCCTCTCTACTGTCACTTTTGATTCACAGTTGCTAAGCATTGCAAAAGCTCACCAGAGGGACACTCTCATAGTGTGATTTGCAAACTTTGAAATAACACCCACCAGCAGAAGCACCATATGCTACGAAGTTGCACAATAAACTGACAGCAGTATTTCATTTATAATTTGAATTTCCAAAAATGTCAGCATTTTTCACATCAACAAATGCTCTCAGCTTGCAGCGTATGACTCTATCCCTCTGAGTGGACATTAAATTATGTTAATTCTACTTAAATTTCTGCAGACTTCACTAATGACAACCACATCAAAATCAATTCGTTTTTACTGTGCTAACTCGTGGTGTTGAGACAAAATAAATCTGTGAATTTTGTGAATATGTAGCTAAGTCGTTGGGTTACTATACAAATATAGGTGCAGTTTATGGCATGTGGACTTAGTGGCTCTCTGTAACACTGATAATCCAGTGCACACTTTTTGATAATAAAATAAAGTACCAAGGAATATTTTTTTAATCAATCATAGGCAAACTTCACATAAAACACAAGCTGTTCCCTTTGTGGTTAATTTTCATCCAGCTGCACTTAAGTACAACAGAGCCAGCAGAGAAAACTACTTGGCAACACTTCCTAATTAGGGGACGTTAATTACAGCTAAATACTATACAATTTCTATGTTATAAGAGTTCATCTAAATCAATGTTATTATGGTACTAAAGGAATTAATAATGATTTCATACTTAGAGGCTGTTGCCAAACTACCCATTAGTTCAGAGTTTAAAATGACTTTACAATGAAATCTCTAAATCTGCATTACATAAAACACTGGAACATTCACAGACAATCACACATGGCACTTCTATTATGTATTAATAACTGTGCCTGATGGCATCCCTTTTTCATGCTGGAGTGTTGATGGGGAGGGTGAGAGAGAGAGAGAGAGAGAGAGGAAAAGGCCCCAGGAGACAAGGCATATATCCTTACAAACTGTGAAAGTGCGATCTCTGAGAATGGAGGTCGGTCGACTGGGAGATTTGATGCTGACTTCGGGGAGTACACTAGCAGACCTATTACAAAAACACAGATAATTTGTATACGAGTAGTTCAAATTCCAATGCTGGAATACCAAATTAGGAGTGTGTAGGGCCGTGCAGTGGGATTGCAGTACCTAAGTCTGTTGAGGTATGTGGCTCTCAGGCCCCCATTTCTGACATGCCCCTCCATTTACGATGGAGAACTTATGATAGAGCCGACACATGCTAAAATGTCCTTCAGGGAGCACAGTCTTGTTTCAAATATAATACAGTGATTAAATCACTCTTTTTGCACCTTCCATTTCTTGCAGCATCTGCCTTGTTGAAATTATGATTTAGCATTTCTAAATCAATGCAAATTAGAAAAAAGGAAGAACATAAGGCTCCTATGCAGATGGAGAATTTCTCTCAGGTTAGTTCTTATTAAATAGGGATCCACAGGTGCCCACTGCTGTCAGAGCAGCCACTGCTCAGTAGCCTTGTCAGTAAAACTGGAAGAGAGATCAAGAGCAGATGAGATGCACAGGGCAAACTAACACCTGGTCTGCACAGGGCTGTGGAAACTACTGAGCTACAAGCCCACAGGGGCTCAGCATAGACTTCACAGGGAGGAAGCCTGAATGGCTTAAAGCCGGCTTTGTGCTCACTCTTTGCAACAGCTCTAGTCCATGCAGTTTCCCTTAGCACAATTTGTCCAACTTGCAGTGCTCTCCCTCTGTTGCAAGAGCTTGTTGGCCTTCTACCCATCCAGAGTTACTGCTACCCTGGAAAACATTAAGCTGTACACTTCATTTCCAGTGTCATGGGGAACATCCTCCTTATTGTCTAGCTCTTTATTTCATTCTGCCCTTTTTATTCCGTGTGATGGAAAAGGTATCATGCGTACCGACACCTACCTTCTGGGTGTCTGCTTTACTGCTTCATTGGTTTATTTCTGAGAAAATGGACAGAGAAAGATTAGTGTTGTTGCAAGGAAAAGCTGCTCAATTCACATAGTTTAAGGTAAATCAGGATCAAAGCAGTTTATTGATTTGTTAATGACGTAATTAACTGGCAATCAGTGAACTATATATCAAGGGCCTTTATCAGCAACACAACAGAGAAACCACAATATGACATGCTTACAAAACGTCAGTAAACATTTACAAATTCAAGAAAGGACTTCTATAAGTAATCATAGAATCACAGAATCATAGAACACCCCAAGTTGGAGGGGACAAACAAGGACCATCGAGTCCTGCTCTTGGCTCCACACAAGACCACCCAAAATTCAAACCCTATGTCTGAGAGCTTTGTCCAAATGCTCCTTGAACTCCGGCAGCTTGGGGCTGTGACCACTGCCCTGGGGAGCCTGTTCCAGAGCCCAACCACCCTCTGGTGAAGAACCTTTTCCTAATACCTACCCTGACCCTCCCCTGACACAGCTCCATGCCGTTCCCTCGGGTCCTGTTGCTGTCACCAGAGAGCAGAGCTCAGTGCTGCCCCTCCGCTCCCCTCGTGAGGAAGCTGTAGATAGAAGGCTCCCCTCAGCCTCCTCTGCTCTGGGCTGAGCAAACCAAGGGACCTCAGCTGCTCCTCATATGTCTTGCCCTCTGACCCTTCACCATCTTCATAGCCCTCCTTTGGACGCTCTCTCATGGTTTTATGACATCCTTACGTTGTGGCCCCAAACCTGCACCCAGTGCTCGAGGTGAGACTGCACAGCACAGAGCAGAGCAGGACAACCCCTCCCCTCGCCCGGCTGGCAGCACTGGGCCTGGGGCACCCCACGGTACAGTTGGTCCTTTTGGCTGCCAGGGCACACTGCTGGCTCATGTTCAACTTGCCATCAACCAGAACCCCCAGGCCCTTTTCTGTGGGGCTGCTCTCCAACTTCTCATGCCCTAGACTATACATATAGCCAGGGTTGTCCCATCCCTGGGGCAAAGCGATTGGATCAGACTCTTTTCAGTGGTGTGCAGTAATAGGACAATGAGCAATGGCCAAAAACTGGAACAAAGAGGTTCCACACAAACATGCAACTTCTTCATGGTGAGGGTGACAGAGCACTGGAACAGGCTGCCCAGACATGTTGTGTAGTCTCCTTCTCTGAAGATATTCAAGATCTGTCTGGATGTCTACCTGTGCAGCCTGCTGTAGGGAACCTGCTTTTGCAGGGGGGTTGGACTGAATGATCTCTAAAGGTCCCTTCCAACCCTCGCAGTTCTGTGATTCCGTCCCAGGGGTAGAATCCAGCACTTGCTCTTGTTAAGCTTCACATGGTTGATGATTGTCCAGCCCTCCAATTCGTCTAGATCTCTGTGTGATGCCACTCTACCCTCAAGGGAGTCAACAGTGCTTCCCTCAAAGTTTTAACCCCCTTCCTCTCACACAAACAATGTTACATGCTCCCCCAAGGGTAATGAGGCACCCCAGACAGTCACCTCCTCCCCCCCCGCCCCGTGTCCCCATGCACTGTAAACAACGCCATCAGTCCACTCACTTGTGATATTCAGTGTGGAGAAGGCAGCGCAGACCCCAAGGGGGATGAGCATGCAGTGGGGCCCCTCTCTCCCCACGTTACTCATTTTCATGCACCTTTTCAGGCCAGCACCTTCGTTTCTTCACAAGTGTTTTGGCAAGACCTTGGTTACTCCTTAATCCAGCTAATGGTCATCTTCTTCAGGCTTATAAGGATTTAGGTAAACAGTTTGGGGTACCCCACACACATACACCATTTATACTCACATTCCTCTCCAGTGGTTATTGTTATTCCAGCTGCTTTGCTGAGGCGAGGCTGTGCGGGTCCTTGCAGATGGGTGAAAGAACCTTGCAGGAGTTTAAAGACCAGCAAAGGAAAGCCAAAGACACGGAGGGTATCACAAGACAACCCCTGAGCTGCTAGCTTTGAAGAGCCGATCTCCAACCAAGTTCTTAAAGTTGTTTTTCTACACAGCCCCAGGATGGAAAAGGCTGAGTAGAGATGCAAAATTAACCCTTTCTGAGAAGTCAGCTACGGAAACATTTGCTCCAGCGGAAATGCTTTAGATTGCTACAGGTATTCACAGTCATCTAAAGATAGGCAACACTGGGAGAGGTATAAGCCTTACCTGAAATTATCACCCATGCAGACAATATTTTTAAAAGTTTTGTTACAGCTGTGGATGCAAGCAGTAGTGATGACATAGGCTTCTTGATCTGAAGGTTATCTGTTGCAGGAGAGAGAACTGCAGATGTCTAACCAGCTGACCCTGCTGGGTATGTGTGCACGGCATGCTGCTGTGGGAAGTCCTCATGACATCCCAGAAGAATGAGAAGCACAAGGCCAAACAACTGAAGGCAGGCCCAAAGGAGGAAACAGGAAGGCAGCAACTCAGCACACAGGTTTGTGTCTGTGACCTGCTGTGGCCTGGGGGAGGATTAATCATCTTGTATCCTGGATTTCCAAGACATCCAAGCTTTCACTCACTTTCACCACTCCCATTCTTCACACAGGTAGCGGAGTACTGCGCATGAAAACTAAAATCTTTTGCTTTTCAGTTCTAGTGAATTCACTTTTTAAGGTAACATATCTGTATTAATACTAAAATGGTATTTTAGTAAAACTTTCAGTAGCATTTACACTAGTAGTACACTAAGTTATGCATCTTTTATGTACTGAGCGAAAGTTTGACTTGCAATAGATTGCTATTTTGATGAGAATACTTTCTGCTTAAGAACTAGTCTTCAGGTTATTTTTCAAGTGTTAGTCCAAATCTATGTTATAAAATCTTTATATATGCACTTCAGAGCATGGCTATAGTATAGCTGTAAAAGAAGGAAAAAAAGCCCCACAACTGGTGTCTTTTCGCATACTTAAAGCGTCAGAAGCAATTTGCTGTTCTGTCACCCTCGGGCTGTGCAAAGCCAACCCTCACAAGCAGCCATGCACTGCTAAGTGCACATATACGCACCAGCACTCAGCATGCTCCCCGGTGCTCGCCTCCACACCTCACGCAGTCACAGGCTGTCCTGAGAAACTCAGAGCGAAGCAGAGTGGTGCTGTCACCTTAAGGATGTGAAAGGAGATGTTCCTGTGACAATAAAAGCACTCCTAAGTGCACCTCCAATCATAAATCATTTTCAAAATTGCTCCTGGCTTTTTAATTTCTTTCATTTGTAGGATTTATAGCACACTGACATGCTAGAATGTTTATTCCATGGTCTGCCCATCACGTGGTGCACCACTGGCACGACACCAGGGTTCAGCTTGCATTAATCTAAACCTCTGCAAAGATCATTTGCGTTTTTTAATAAATGACTGATAATTGTGTAATTCTGGTAGTGATTAAAACTATCATCAGTATAGGATGCAGACAGTTTCAGCCCTTTTTCATGGATATTTGCGATTCCTTCTTTTTAGTATTGCTATCACTGAAACAAAAAGCTTCTTGTTTGAAAATTATTTATGGAGCGTTGCAGAGCTTTATAAGATTTTCATACAGCACTCTGCAAGCTGGTATCCTTTTGGATTAGAGTGAACTCTCAATTTCAGCTCATGGATGAGAACTACTTGATTTCTTTTCATAGTTCTCAGCTCAAGAAATGTCCATGAATATGTATTGCATCTTTTGACATGCTCCTTTGTGCTGGCTTTCGGGGAAGGCTGTGCAGAATCACAGAAGTTAGAGACAGAGTGGACACACTGGACCATCCAGCATCTGTGTTCCTGTCCAGGCCTGTGCTCTCTGAATGGAGTTGTCTCATCCTCAGCCAGGTCCTAGCTGAGGGGCTTCTGCTGCTTGCCTGGTGGGCTGCCAAACAGCCTCACCTCACTGCTTACCGAATGACTCACTGGTACTCACCTCAAATTTTCCACTTGTTATTTTTGCCTGGTGCAGCTGATAATTTCCCAGTGTTTAGTCCCCAACCATTCACCTCCATTGTCAGAATTTACTTTTGTTCCATTGTTCAGAATTTACTTTTGTTTTGTAACAGCTTTTGTTACAGATCTCCACCAGCATACTATTTCCTATCTGCATTACTGTGACGTGTAACAACACTAGTTATGAACCACAACACTTTACAGCAAGCAATGTGTGAAAACATGGCAAAACCACAATCCCTGCCTCAATGAGTTAATTGCTCAGATGAATTAAATTTACATAATGCACAAAAAGCAACTAGGAAGAAATATTAAAGTTTTGAAGACAAATCATTTCAAAGTCACAGAACACTAGTTTGAAAGTTGCCTGTGCCACTGCATCTCAACCTCTGTAAATGCCACTTTCAGTGACAACATTGTTCT
The DNA here is from genome assembly GCA_013396635.1 of Penelope pileata. Taxonomy (NCBI): domain Eukaryota; kingdom Metazoa; phylum Chordata; class Aves; order Galliformes; family Cracidae; genus Penelope; species Penelope pileata. The sequence goes on from WBMW01005599.1 coordinate 101,119, forward strand.
CTGGTCTGTCGTTCTTCCAGTCATTCCAAAAACGAAATTCACAGACAAGAGATCAGGTCTGTGAACCATTTTCCTCTTGTCTCAGTATTGCTCCTTTCCCGATGAGGCACTATGTCTCTGATGGGTTCACTCTCACTCTTTTTGCCTGGATCACCTCGCTGCCAGTTCTCATTTCTCATTTCTCATCTTCCCCCCACGCCTTTCCTTCTGCTTTCCCTGCTTACACTTGCACTCACTGTTTCCTTTAGTTCCCATTAGCTCTAACTTGCACCTGACTTACTGTGCCAATGTCTTTACATCTAGTCCAGCTTTAGGCTGCCTTTTGAGTTTTGCTGCATCCACGCTGCATTGCTCCTGTTAGCACCTTGTGCTGCATGAACGCAGCAGAAGGCAGGTGGTGAGGACAGGGGCCATTCTCCCCTTTGTCATGGTTCATGCTCCGAAGCATCGGAATTTAACACAGTGAAATCACTAAAATTTCTAGGTGTGGGCTGAAAAACCCCAACCTACTCCATATTTTTATTCAGCTTTATTTTCTGGCTCTTTTTTTTTTTTAGAACAAAGTTCATCTGAGGAAGATGCCTACCTAGAAAATTGCAGCCCATACAAATAGCTTGTCAGCATCACAAGTGGAGCATAATGGAGACTGTAACATTTATGATTCTTAGCCTAGCCTCTGCCTATAATACTTCCAGTTTTTAAGAATTCAAAGCTCTACTTGTGCTTTGCAAGCACCACCTTTTTCTCAAAACATATCCTATTGACCAATTGTGGTGTGTTCAAACATGCTAGCAGCAATTAACTCTCTCACCTGCCTCACCTGTCACGCGTGTCTAAAAGTTTCTGAGTTTCTTAACACTGTCAGCAAAACTCAGAAGTCTCATGTATTCTAAGGTGCTGTACAATTCTGTTCTCTATTGCACCAGTTTTACACCCCATTGAGTCCAGGAGAGCAATACAGCAGGAAATTAGGCCCAAAGTATATCTACAGGTTTAAACCCATTTGTGTTCTGAAACACTGTAACACACTGTTCTACAGCCCTCTAATGGAGAAAATGGCAGAGACATTCAAGAAAATGAAACGGAATTAACACTTAACAAAGAAATCCATCCTGGAGGTGGCAACACAGAAAACACACGCTGATTTAAGGGCAGAAGAATATTTTCCTGCAGTTGAAGTGACTTATTTTTATTCATTTATTAGTTTATTCTGAGCAGAAGGTCCTGAGTTTTCAAGGAGGTGCAGGAGTGGGAAGTGAATGGCAGGAGCACTGGTGAAGCCTCCTGGAGGCCTCAGCCTCTGCACCCTTGCCCACAGCCTGCCTGGGACAGTCACTGCCATGGGGACATTTCTCATGCTATCTCAGAGAGACAGGCACACTGAGACCAGACAGAGCTGTGTGCAGTGAGTGGCCTTAAATACCTGGTGGCCCTCTCTGAACACTTTCGGTACCTCACTAACACAGTGTGATCTGACTAGAGTCCAATACACGGCATTTAACAACTGGACGACTCTCATGCATTGCTAACATACCTGTTAAACCCCGGCTGGCTGGGTGGAGTTGTTCCAGGTTAGGTCTCTGTAAGGACAAGCTGCTCCTGACTGTCAGCATTTCTCATTAGGAGGACTCTGGTTTGGGATCTTACCTGGCATTTTCAGGATGAGCCCAATAAAAGTTATGAAAATTGGAAAACCACTCTGCCTTCAGCCTGCTGGGAATAGCTGTTAGGATGCCTTCTACTTCTGTCTTGGCTGCCTCCTTGTTTGCTTAAGTGACTGAAAGAAATAGGAGTTATGGGAATTTGTACGAGATAATAGCAGGGAAGAGTAATACTTTTCTCAAACACTGTAGGAATATGACCTCTCTGGATGCTATTGAATTGCTCAAATATGTTGGAGAGTCATGTTGTAACACTAGCCAAAGATATCTGCCATTTCTGAATAGTCAGGAGACTCTTCCTGCAAGTTGAAGTTTTAGTCATAGAGTGCTGGGCTTTTTATTTTTAAAACCTCCATCCTACATTATGGAATAAAGGAGCGAACCATCTGAAGATTATCCTCATTTCATTAGCTAATGTGAACAAGCCAAGCTACCCATGCTAGCACTCCAACTAGCTCCCAGTCCAGCCTCAGCACATCTTCAAGGTGTTTATTTAAAACTTCTTGAGCTTTTGACAGCTGCAGGCCAGGTCGTTTTTCAGATCACAGATTTCCAGGAGCCATTATGAAGCGCATTTAGCAGAAGAGAGCTGTGACGGCACTGTTTTATGGAGTGGCACTGGTATTTTCATGGGTACTTGCCGTCTCCAATGATCAGTGTGGCCTGGCAGCCATGTGGGGAAAAATACATTTGTGTGGATGTTCCCTGCTCTGCTGTCGTCAAACACTGAAAGAGCCTGCTGAAAAGGCTCTTTTTCAAAACTAGAACAAAGTCCCTGCTGCCTAGATCTATAGTTAGAGGGGCATTACTGGATAATGTGATCCTAGTGGGTTGCAGGGTTTATTTTTTTAAAACATTAGAGGACTTGTCAAGCCTGAAGGGACTGAAGGAGGATGGAAAGGATGAAACTACCTGGATACGCAGCAGCGCAGGTTTAAAGCTCCAAGTCCCAGAGCTCGGCACATGCAGTGCATCTGCTTAACATCCTCCCGCTTCCGGGCTTCACCCTGAGAATTGCTGCAGCACCGTGCCACAGAACATCCCCCCGCACTCGCATTAGGCTTCTCTTAGCGTTCAGAGGGAAACAACAAAAGTTCCCCTTTTCCTTTACTGCTCTTTTACTTTCCGCCTAATGAAGGTGGAATATAAAATGCTGAAGGAAAAAGCAGTTTTTCCCCTACAGTAGAATTTCCTTTTCAGTTATTTTTAATCTGACATCTGTTTTAACATGCACTCACACACTACATTTATTTTAATTTTTTCCCTCCCCTGTGTTTTATTATTTACCTCCTGTTCCGAAGAGATCACAAAAGATTACGCTTCTGTGAAACAGTAACAGTGGTGGTGACGATCTCTCTTACTCCTCGTGACTTCTCTTTTCAGTCCTCTGCATTCCCTCTATCTGCATCTTCCTGCCACTCACCTCCCAGAGGCCTTGTTACAGTCACTACTGGATGGGGCGATGGCATTCGCATTTTTTGGAACTGGACAGATCTGTGCTAACTGGAACACAACATCCTCCTTGCACAGAGCCCGGACAGTCACTCTCTGTTCTACCTCCATTCAGGCCCTTCGGAACACTAAAGCAAGAAGCCATGCTCTGGGTCAGACAGTGCCTGTGGTGTGAGCAAAGCCCAAGACCCCACCGAGAGCTGCAGAAAGCAGCCAGCGCTGAGACATGGCAGCCTTCAGCCAGAGCTCTGACACGACACCGAATGAATGTTTCATTTCCCTTGGAAATGAAGATAACATCCTTAATCAACTTACACGTAATTAAATTAAATGCTGGAGAATACCACTCTCCAGCTTCTCCTCAGAAGCTGGTTGCTTGGGTCTGAGAATTAAGGGCAAAAAAATATTCTCAATGGACTAGTAATGCTACAGTTTTAGCACCTCCTGGTCCTGCAGCCACGCTGGTAACCCCTGCAGCAAGTCCTCAGTCAGTATGACCCTGGGCTGGCTTGTGAGGCCAGCAGGCACAACCACATGCCTCGTTGGATGTCTCCTGTTGTGCATCCGCTCTTTGGGCTGCGACAGCAATGGGAACCCCTACGCTGTGGGACCACCAGCCCAGCTCTGGCACCAGTCTTTGCCAAGATATAGGAAGTAATCTGGTCTGCTGGTTTGCTCGTTTGTTTGCTGCAATCAGTAAGTAGGTGATAACTCATATAACTCTTGGAATACAAACAGATCTCATGCTATTAGCAAAATGGAAAAATGAGCTTATCAGGCTTTCCTGATTTTCCGGGCAAAATCTCATCCATTTAGGGGTTTGGTTTTATACAGCACTGTACTGTAGAGAAATGACATTTATCTCTGCTAACTGAGCCTCCAAAGCTCCTTTGTCTAGGCCTCCCATAGAGAAAGCAGGACTTGCAAAAACAAGTGTAATAAATTCCAGTGTCACTTCCTCCATTTGTCAACATCCTTTAAAAAGTGGTTTTCATCTCAGCTAAGGAATCAATTCTAAACTGATGCTTTTACAATTCAATGCTTTCGAACACCTCCTACGAACTGGGAGATCTGAAACTGCTACACCTCAAGAAAGTTTTGCTTCCAGAAGGCTACATTTTATGCAGTTTCCAAGAATGAGCAGTTCACAAGATGTTCCTTGTGCTCAAACCAGAGCCACTTAAAATCACTAGACTCAGCAGGAATGGCTAGAGCAGCTTGTTGGCACTCCTTCTTGCATCAATGTTAAATTTTATTAAAAGATATTAAAACAACTTTGTCACACTTTCTGTTGTTAAGTTTCTACTGTAGATGCTCACAGAAAGGATCTGTAAATTGCTTGGAACAGAGGAAAGGTCTCCACAATATAGCTGTTTGGGACTTGATGGTCACCCATCACTTGCTTACTCTTTCCTTTTAGGATATACAAGGACTGTAACCTTTTTTGATGCTTCTTTCTTTCTTTCTAAGTCTTATCTCTCAACTTACAGTTCTGGCTGTCTAGGATTCTAATAAAAATGGTCAACTGTTAATTTCAATTATGGTGTCTCTGCATATTACAAATACTTTTATCCTTGGTTGCCCTATTAAATAAGAACTGACCAGATGGACATTTCCCTGTCTTTTTCTCCTGGGGAGGGTACATATAATTAAAAGCAATTAAAGCAATTTCCTCCCTCTACTCCTACTGCACACTTTATATGTCATCCAGATGTCAGCATTGGTAATTTCAGCAAAAGTGCACCAAGATTTGGATAAAAGTTGCTGTTTCTTTTCTTTTTTTTTTTTTTTTTTCCTTTCCCCAGAGGAGGCAGGGAGCCAAAGTTCCAACTGAGCAAAACAAAATTAAAAGTAGATCAGCTTTTTTGTCTCAGTAGCATGTGCTATGGTATATAATGTATGTTCTCTGCTTCAGAAAGGAAATGAAAGAATGAACTTATACTACTGATGAAATAAAGATATCAAAGTATTACTTGCCCCAGCTGATATGTACACTTCAAATATAATTACTATTTAATATCTTTGTTTCCTACAAGCCAGAAAAAAGCTTACCCTTTCTCCCAATTCCCTCTTCTTGTAAATAAGTTGATGCAGAATATTCTAGATCTGCAGTTTCTACTTGACTTTCTTCTTGAATTTATTCTCTTCTTTGCAAAATGATGTCGTCAACAAAATGAAGCTATTTAAAATCCTAAATGAATAAGTGTTATAAAAATAATAATTAGTATACTAGACTGACTCGCACAAAACATATGTTACACTCTGAAATATATTTATCTAAATATAGATGTATTTAGACAGATAAACAGGCATAACTGCCTGTTCCTTTTATAAAGGCCTAAAGCTGAGTGCCAAATCTGAACTTTTCTCAAAGTCTGTTCAGCAGTCGCATGCGGCCCCCTCCCTGGTTACTGATTTCGGGTCTCCATCTCCTTTCATACACTTAGAGCAGCAGTTATGACCAGCTGCAATAGCCCAGATAAAGTCTCAATTCTTCTGTGACAATAGGAAGTAAATAGCAGCCAACAGCCAGCCACGATGGGAAAAATGGAAGAGCGCAGTCGAAGCGCTGGTCAGGGCAAAGGGCACCAGTGCAAGCACAAACCCAAAAGATCACAATGAGAACATTTCCAGTTTCCCAGGGCTGGGGACACAGACCCTGCAATGCCAGCCTCCAACATGAGCTCAAAATACATTAGACCCCATACCTCCAATTTTTAACTGTCTTAAGGGGTCAGCATTAGCATGAGCCCCAACACTCCCACGGCCCTGCCCAGTTTCCCCCCACAAAGCACCTATGGGCCCAGGAGCCAAGCTCTATCTCATTCTGGGGCCCACAGCACTGCCGTGAGTGATGTGGTAGGAGTGCCTCTGCCTCCTGGATGGACCTGTGCTGTTGGTAGCTGTCTCTCCAATGGGACAAGACAAAGCCAGTCAGTCACCCTGTAACACTCAGTCATCTGCTCATTCCTTAGGCTGTCTTAGACTCTTCAGAAGGTCAAACCTCTCCATGTGCAAAGGGAACCTCTTCCTGCTGAAGCAAACTAGCAGCAACAGTTGTGTGCTATCAAAACAGGGCAGAAAAGGTAGGAGAGGGGGACATCAAAAAATAATTCCTCCTGGTAATTTCATTAATCGGCACATGGCTCTCATGGAAACAGTGAGCATGTTTTCAGAGGTACTCACGTTAAATAGGTGGCATAGTTTGACGTTCACTAATTTTAAGCAACTAACAAAAGTCCTTCATCTAGAACCTAAATAATCTCTACAAAACAGCTTCTACGTTCACTCACACTAAATGTCCAAAAGACAACAACAACAAAGTGAGCTTTGCAAGTGACGTGAGTCTTCCTATGACAAAAATATTGAAATGCACTCAACATTTACATGGCTAGAACTAAACAGTGGCACAAGCCCGTCTGACATTGCTGGCAGGGCATGGCAGAAGGTCAGTCTGGCAGGCAGCTGATGGGAGGTGACTTCATATGACAGACTCTGTATTTCTGAAAGTCCAGCAGCACGCAAATAGGAATCAGATTTTTCCTTTAAGAAAGCTGCAGGGAGGTCAGAAGGAAAACCAGTGGCAAAGAAAGGCCACTTTCTATGAAAACAAATGTGAAAAAAATAGCCACAGCTCAGGCTACTTAGCCCTCATTTGCTGTGTTGAGATCTAAACCAGAGAAAGCTTGAGAGCCTTGGGTAAACTACTCCTTGGGGAATTAAGGCCTATTTTTAGTTCTGAGCACTCCATATAGGATTATGATCTCTGTATACGTTTCTTCTCTAATTCTTTTTCCTACTCAGTTTCCCTATCTGTCCAACGTGTTTTATAGAGCAGTAGCGACTCAGGTGGTTTAACCAGATAAATAACAGAGTTATTATCTTTATGAAGTCAAGATCTCTTTGTAATAAATGTACCTTGTAGCCTGATTTACAGCAAAATCCTCCTCCTCTTACTTCCCTGATGAGACCTACTTAAGTCAGTGAGACTAGTCGTGATGATAAGATAATTAAGTTTTTAGTACAACTCCGGTTAGTGAGTAGAATGCAGCTCTGAAGTAATGAATTCACCAGTTCCAGTCTGATATTCAAAAGGTGTTGATAATTTAGGTATTATTCTTAATGTACCCTAAGTACTTTTTCATTAAAGCTGTAAACTCTGTATAGGACACAATTCTTTTAAATTAAAGAAATGCTTCTAGAATGGCGAAGTTGAAGTTCGGATAGCATAGCAGTGACACCTGCAAACTGACAGTCACCCCCCCCCACATTAAAATGCAAAGATTTGCATGAATGTGTTTAAAAATGACAGGAGACAGGAATGGGAGCTTCTAAGCAACTTAGACTAAAATTTTTAAGAGTGAAATGTCTAAAAATAGGCCCTTGAATGCATAGTTAGGCACCTATATAGAGGCTGCTTGATTTTCAGTTGTTCTGATCACCCAGAGCTCCCATTAACTTCAGCAGCAACTGTGGATACTCAGCTGTTCTAGAAATCAAGCCACCTTTATTCAAGGGTCTAAATATGGATGTCTGTGCCCACGTTTGGGGGAAAAATAATAATAAAAAAAAAAAAGAAAAAAAGGTTTTTTGCTACCAAGATTTTATAAAAGAAAGAAATAAAAAAGTTTCATTTTTTCAGGTTACAATGCTTGAGACTGAATCAACATAACAATTAGTAGTGCAACATATCTGTGCAGAAGATTTAGTCAGAGGAGAATGGAAAGCTGTTCCAAGATCCGCAGCTCTTAATTAGAAATCTGAAACATTCCTTAGATATTTCATATTCTCACACTGCAAAGTGTTACCAGGCCACCTAAATCTTTTTCATAGTATTTCAGTGTTGCCATTAATAAGCTTTTCAGGCTGGTCTGAGGAAGACTTTGCAAGATTAACTTTGCAAATCTGAAAGTATTAACTATTTAACTGTTTCAGAATTACCATTTTTTCCACTTTTGGATCAAGTATGACCAGCAGACTTGGGCATATTTTTAAATAGTATAATATATGAAGAAGAGAGAATTAGGCCTTTAATTCTATCAAATGCACTCGGTTGTCAGAAGACTTCTGAATGCTGTTTTTTTAAAGACTTCTTTTATAAAAATAATCCTTAGTTGATTTTGTGTTTAAGCCATTGCCAGGTCATGCTGAAGTGGATAATAGCCAGTCACATGGTAGAAAATCTGCAAGAAAAAAGAAAATTCATGATGGAATTACATATGACTATAAATTTCAAAGTGTCATGAAAGTAACAAATTAAAGGCATGTCAGAAGAAGATGATGGATATTTATTTGTGTGTATGTGTTCATAAAATATGATATAGTATACTTTCATATACCTGTTTATATGATCTGAACTAAGGGCTATTACTGCCTTGCTTGGTAAAAAAAGAAAGAAGTAAAGACTTCTGTTGCATTTAAATAAGCTTTCAAAAACAGACAAGTAGAAGACAATGCTTTACTCTCATTGTAATCCCTTTTTGATGATTTCAGCACTATTTCTAATATTCAAAGCATTCACAACTGCTTATGCTTTTACATGGCTCATTTCAAACTCTTCTCTTTACTGTACTGCCTTAGGGCAGGGGATTTCCCTATTTTCTGCATTTTGCTTTTATACATATTTGTTTTAGTGAATATAATGACTGGTACATTTTATCTTACACGGTTTTGGATGGTGCAGTACAGCAGAGCTTTGGTCATGTCTGGGGTCTTCGTGCAACCCCTGGTAGATAAAAAGATGCCACTGTTAAGAAATCAGAACAAACTATGCCACAGACGCTGGCTGTCCTGTAAGACCCAGCAGTGATGGCAGTGGCATCGAAAGCTCATACTGCTGTGTCATAACCACGGACATGATTTTAGATCAAGAGAGAGGCAGAAACAGTCTGGCAGTGAGGCAAGCCAGTATTATTCTCACTGCAAGAGAGAGCCAGGGGTTTTCAAAGGTCATCAATATTCACCTGACATCTTTGAGCTTATACCTTTATTACAACATGTCAGTATTTCAGTTGCTAGGAAAGATGGGCAAGGGAAAAGTTTCATGTTTTCTTCTCCTTCAGCCCTCTACACAGCTGATATTCTCTCACCAGTAGCAACAGGAACAGGACTCTGAAACTGTTCTTTTGGTTAGAGCTAATATCACCCCATCTCCTAGACTTCATGAGAATGGGAGTAAAGTTAAGCAGCCCTAATGCTTTAGTCCTTCCTATGACATGATGTCATTTCAACCACGCTGTGTCCTTTGGGGTAGATCCCCTACTCCAGCGAGGCAGGTCACAGGCAGATAGTTCTTCCTACTGGGAACTACACACTGCCACTGCACCTCATACCCTATTTGTCTGCCAGGAAACACAGTGACCTGCCTGCACAAAAATAAAATCAATTAGAAAAATGAGGCTATGCAGGAGGCAACTGCTTTTTCTTCCCCAAGAAATAACCAATATGTAAAAATTTCTCTAGCAGCAGAACCATTTGTAGAACGAGACACAGCTTCCTCCACAGTACAGAAATACATTCAGAACAGTTTACACAAAGAGTCTGTAATGTATTCTGAGGGCCAGCTGAATTGGCAACAAACAGGAGTGCAGGGGAGTGCACTGCCATGAGTCAGCAAAAGACTACATGTGTACAAACTGAGCTCCTTTGATTGCTGCTTAAAGCACTGTGAGCCTGGCCCAGGCAGTTGTCAGCAGCGTGGGATACCAGAGTCCCAGAGGTCTGTAACGACAGGCCAAATTTAAGCTGGAATACTGGGCTGGAAATGAACATGTTGTTAATAATGCATTAGATACACATTCTATTAACTCTTAAACAGCACCAAAAAGCAGATTCTGCAAAAACAGTAAGCTAGCATATTTAGAAAGGTAATTGTTTCTCTCTAACAGTTTGAAAACCGTTAGCAACTAACCTGTTTCTCAATGTCTCCCAACAAACTACTAGCACCCAGGCGAAAGAGCTCTGGTTTTAGCCATTCCACTCCCAGTTCCTCCTTCACCAACATGAGCCAAGTAATAGCTTCCTTTGCCGTCCGAATGCCCCCAGCAGGCTTAAATCCAACCTTTATAAAGAAAAAAGAATTGCAAAACGTGTTTTCCTTCATTACGGTCCCAGAAGAGCAATCAGCATTTCTACACCTGCAGTCTAAATGTGTCTGTGGTGTATACAACAAACTCTGTTCTGTAAGTATCCAACTGTCAACAGCATTAGGTCTGGGCTAGTGCTGCGAGCCATCCATCAGGCCTCAGTCCTCACCGTGAAACATAAAATTTTTGTCATGAGGGAGAGCAAGTGTGGGAGCAATATTTTTGTCCCGTGCACTTTCTCAGGAGCTGGACTGGAGAGAAATTTGCCCGTAACTTGTTAGGCCACGGGATTTAGGCATGACTGGGGTATCTGCGTATCACCTACTGTTCATGTTGCAATCTAATTCAAAATAAATATCAACAAATATATATGTAATAATGTAATGCCAAAGATGCTGAAACAAAGCATGCAATGTTGCTTACTTGTGTGGAGAGCAGTGAGAGAGAGCTGTACTTTATAAAAAGCCTGTGTGCCACGGTAATACATGATTGGGTTGTAAATTCAAACTTATTTTGAGCTTTTTCACTAAAATTTTCCAAATGGAAACTAAATTAGATCTGTGTTTACCAAAAATGGATTTTTTTGTGTGTTCCACAGGAGCTGCAAAACTTCTCTCTCACCTGATACGGGATACGCTTTCCAACACGTGATGAGAGATGTGTCATACTCGGTTAGGTGAACTGTCACGTCAGGACACATACGACAGGAAAAACCTATCTTTAAGGTAAAGCATGCCTTGAATCCCACGATCCCGTGAACCAGCACTGAGGCGACCTGCTGTGCACCCTTAATGCCAGTCTTTTGGTTAGTGCCGTATACACACATCTCATTCTAAGACAGAACTTGCAATGCACAGCTATCTGAAGCCTGACCAAAATGTTTGTCACTTCCATTACCTCAGATGTTGGCCAGCAGCAGTGTTTTAGAATTCTTGAAAAACAAGCAGAATTAGGAAAAAGTGTTCCTGCATTAAAGAAGAAAATCTCAACAATATTCACAGGAGCACCCAGTGATGTGCTCATACTGATGTACATTTCCCTCTGCCATATATCATACTACCCAAGGACTACCTTGGGCAGTCCTTCTCTTTAGCCTTCTTCTAAAAGAATTGTCATTCTAATTTCTGTATATACTTTCCTGAAACCTCACAGCATTGATTATTTTTTGTACCTTATGGATATGAGAGTAGAATTGAAAAGCATCTGTCATTTTAAATAAGTTTGGTCATTTTTATAGCGATTTCAGGACAAACAAACAGAATAAATCCTTCTTTAACACTGACGTGTTGTGATAACAGCATATTTCCAATAAGATTATAAAGAACTATAACAGGAAAAGCTTGATAAACCCAAACACGAAGACAGTATTTTTGTGGATGGATGGATGCATGCGTAAGTGTATGCATACATCTGTTAACATTAGATTTCCAAAAGGAATTTAAACCACAGCAACTGGAAAAGCATCCTCTAGACATTAAATTAAAATACTGGGACTGTGTTTTCCCTCAGGAAAAGAAATCCTAATCAAATTCAAATTTAGATTTCTTCCTAGAAATATTACAGCTCTTTGAGATGATCTGTGGCAAAAACAAGTAAAATACAGTTGATAAATAAGATAATTAAAAACACTATGCAAAATTCCTTTCCCTTTTGGCAAATACTGAGAGCTCTTTTTTTTGCAAAAAAAAGCTGACAAAGAAAAGCCTGTCCTTTCCTCCATTTACCGCACATCTGACTGCCATAAAAACGTGGAAAGGAGGGGGGCATTTAATTCGAGAGCGGTATAAAGTCCAGCTACCACTTCCCTGCTGTTTCACAGCATTTCATTATTTTGCTTAATAAGTTCATCTCCTCAAGAATTTTCTCTTCACCTTATATTATTAAAAGTAATAAGTTTTTCTGTATTGGGGGTTTTCCCAACAGAAAAACCAATTTATGTATGTCCTTCAATAATGACAGGAAAAGATTATTTCCCATTATATTGCACACTTTTCATATCACCACCGCACCTTATCATTCAATAAATGTTACTCTGCAACTTGTTCCTATCCTTGACGAAGTTTAATTTCTGTATTAACCTGTTTTTCCCAGCCAACGCCTTGCTAGAAAGCATCCCTACAGCAGCAAAATTAGTTTGTTAAAGAAACCATTTAGAAATCCCTTGTCACTGATAATATTGTCTTCAGTTAATAAAAGCACACAAAGTCAGTTTACATCTAATTCTCTGACATACACAGACATAAGCACTCGTTCTTAATAACACATTTTATATTGTGAATACATTCTTTTATAGCAAAAGGTGAATTCAACATTTATATCCAATTGTACGTACAAAGTTGTGCTGATGCCCGGCCTTTGGCACACGGCTCCTGCCAGCAGCACCTGTGTGGAGGTGAGTCACCTGGCCCAAGGGATCTGCCTCTGGTTGGCAGCAATGATGCTGCTGCAGAAGCAAGACTATGGGAGATGACAGAGCTGCTGTATGGCAGGCAGAGATGCAGACTGGGAAACGGAGGAGTGAAAGCAGCCTGAGGATCCACGTTGGCCTCATCGAGACAACTATGGAGAGCTGAGGGACACATCTAACCTGCTGTGACATCCTATTCAAGCTCCAACAGCCCCTGACGCCCTGTCCTGCTGGTCATCCCATGCCTCAGAATCACACCATTTGCAGATAGGGCAGAGGGATAAGCTGGAGAGGATGGAAAGGTGAGCCAGAAGAGGGGAGAGGGTCTTAGCTAAAGACATCTCCTTCCCTGAGGCCACAGGTGAGGACAAAGCCCACTGCTGAACACCTGCACCAGACCTAACAGTGGGCTCTGCTTGTCTGTGGATACAGGAGCAGAAAGGTGGCATAAGCCTTACTGAATAACTTCCACCTTTATCTGCTCCAGCAGAAGGACAGATGCACAGACAGTTCACAGATTCCTCTCTGCTCCTCACCTCCCCTGACCTCCCTTGACAGCGACCTGACAGGTGCAATGCTCTCCCAGCGTCTGTCCTGCTCTCCCTCCATCTCAGACAGCAGGATCCAACTGGATCTGCCTTCTTGTTGCCTTGGAAAGCTCCTCTGGCAAGGGACCGAAGAGCAGAATTTACTCTTTGGGTTGTCAGAACAAAGTCAGAAAACAGAGTCATGTACACCAGACGGACTCTTGGTGGCTATACATTTGTACAACTCCAATGAAGTTTATGGGAGTATGCCAATCACTGTCAGCTTGCAATTTGCCCTGTCATTGAGATCACCCTTTAAATATCTTAAAATGGTGAAACAAAACTCAAAAACAAATGCAGCATGGGAGGTATCAAAATTGCATGAGCTTTTAGGGAATAAACTGACAGTTAATCAAGGGAGGAAAGGCAAAAGTGCCTTTTGGTTTGGGATTTTTGTTTTTGCTTCAATTATTAGTAAATAGAAAGAAGAATACAACAGAGAAGTCCCACTGCCCATTACCTATTGCTCTGTAGTCATGGGAGCTAATGTGAGCAGATTTATATGTTCTGCATTTTGAAAATGTTACAGTCTTACATTCTTCTGAGTAAACCTGTTGGGTTTATTTTCAGAAAGGTCACAGGAATTACCTTGTTGCCGGTTTGCCAGTAGAATTCTTTAATGGCTCGCATCATGACTACTCCAACTGGAAGGGTCGCATTTTCCACTTCCTTTCCTGTAGATGTCTTTATAAAATCAGAACCTTAAAGAAAGTGAAAAGCTTTATGGTGCTTTTAGAATAAGAACCACTGTGCACATATGTAGTTCACACCCTCTAAGGATATCCTCATCCTTCACAGCAATTACGAAGCATACCTTTACACGTCCCTGCACTGTCAGTGTTAACCTTGCACCTGCTGAGGCTAGAATCCTTCTGGTTTCAGAGCAACTCAGACTTCCCAGAGGCTAAGTGAACACCTCAGCTCTTAATTCTTTGCTCTAGCCATCACACCAACAGTCCCTTCAGGAAATGCCAATATATTACAAGAGCTGCTCCAAAAGTAATCCCTCCTATTTAATTATGTTGGCCTACAACATCAGAGGCAGATGTTGGTGGGATGGCGTCAGAGGTTGAACCTTTCCACCAATATTCCATTCCATTTGGTTGCTGTGCAATGGATGGCAGCAGAGGGGCAGCCTGACACAATGGCGTCTGACATGGGGATGAAGCAAAGGTGTGGGATTGAATTCCTCCATGGGGAAAAACTGGCACCCATTGACATTCATTGATGCTCACTGAACGTTTCTGGAGACCAAAAAGTGGATGTGAGCACAGTGAGGTGGTGGGTGGTGCGTTTCAGCAGTGGTGACAGTGACATGAAAGGCAAGCCATGTTGCAGACAGCCATGCAGATTGTTACAAGAGTGGCACGCAGGCTCCTGTTCATCACTGGCAAAAATGCACAGCTAATGGTATTACTTTCAGGGCAACTTACGTATACGTTCCCGTATGGATATTTAATAGATACATGTGTTACATGTGTTACACACATGTATAAGAAAGACACCAGATTAACCACAAAAATGCAAATGATTTCCTATGAACAAATTTTGCATAGAAATCAATATTTCAAATATTTCCACAATGATCTTCCTGATCGGAAACAATTTCCATCAGGCTTTTAATTAAACTTTACATGCATTTAGTCTCATATTTGACAGTCTCATATCATATTTCACATAGCTGTTTAAAGTGAAAAGAAAAAAATCCCATATGTGTTTAACAAAACCGGTTGTGTAATCCTGTAAACAGGGGAATGTCTCCTTTCTTATGCATTTTGCAACTGTAATGCTGCAAATTACTATACTTAAAGCCATGGCATGATATAATGCAGTAACAAAGTCAAAAAATCTGTGTTATTTAAAGGAGAGTTACCCTTGGCTTATTGCTTTTTAATGTTTTCTCACTTTTACACAACACTCCTCACTGTCTGTGCTGAATACTTGTGTAGTGTCCTAGTACATTCTTGCTGTTCTGGGTGGGCTTAAAATGAATCCAGCAAACTGTGTTTTTTTTTATTACAAAAAGCTATGAAACTAATAAAAAAAATTGCCTTGCAGTGTCTCATCCTGCACTGACACAATACAATGGCAAAAGTTCTTTAATTGCATTAGGGCGTACTTCACCCCTGGGAACCTACTTCTTAGAAAAGGTGTACTGTGGGATCATTAATTATCAACAGTAATCGTGAGGAGAAAGGGGCTAATTCAAACATAGCATAGTAGTGCATCATCCACTTAAGTCAATTGGAACTGCATCTGTTTCCACTTCAGATTTGGCTCAGGGTCCATTCCATCTCTCATTTGAATGATGATGCCTCTATGACAACCCCTAGAGTAAGAAAGGGAACTTTGACTGCTGGCTCAAAGTAAGGAGCTGCCCGGACTGCATTCTGACGTGTGCTGCAGCATGCTGCAGAGACCTGTCTTTCTGACACAGGTTGGCATGCAGCTACGTTTCAGCGTGTTGGGAAGCTGAGACAAAGCCAGTTATGTTTTGGTGTCCTGTAATTTAAATGTAATCAAACTGGATCACTAATTTTGCCTCCTGTAAGACCATGTTTTTTTTCTGTAGGCTTCCTGCCGAGGCATTGGTGTTTAAATTGTACCATCCTACATTCCCCATTCTAAACAGAAATGACTACTCAGGAAACAAGTCCTAACTCCAGAGAAGTTGCAGTATGAGAAAGAGGCAGTTAACAGCTGATTAAGCTTTGCAAGGAACTGAGCACATATGAGAGATAGTTGAGTTACATATTTCAAAGCTACCCCTGTCAGAGAGACAGCATGGACATCTGATAGTCATGTTAAAACAAATAGTGGAAGTGAAACTCTAACAGTGGCAAATTATACTTTTAATTTCCCTTTTGAAATGCAGCACTTAAAGTCCTTCAGTGCAACACTTTTCATTTTTTCTAGTATAAGGTAAGTCAAAGCTTTTATAAGTCTTATAATTACAAGTCTCTATGGTACAGTTTCATTAAAAACTTTCATTAAACAACAGCTGCCCTTGTATATGGTCTTCTAATCAATTTGGTCAAACAGAATGACTTCTAATCAGCTGTTGATAAAAATAGAAGATGAAATTTTAATTCTAATAGATTAACCACAAACTCAAGATAGTCTTCAAAATCCATCTAGCTCTATTCTCCAGTGGATTTAACGACTATTCAGCAACTCATTACTAAATAGAACAAGATGAACATTTTCCAGTTCATTAAAGAAATGTACTATGTATTTTTGCATTGTCCTCATGATTCGTTACAGGGAGTCTTAATTACAAGATAATGGATAATGGTTATTAAATGCAGACTCCAGTAATGAAGCTCTATTCATTTGCGAGCCTCAGAGACTGCAAAGAGGGGAAAATAAAATTACTAGCTTCAAAAGATTAACGGATCAAATTATTATTCAATTTTGAAAATCTCATTCAGACTTCACAGAAACAAGAAGAGATTAAAAACTAGTATTAGTACAAAAGTAGTGCATTTATATATTTATTTTTAAATAATATCTTAAGGCTATTACCAGAATAATCAGCTTTAGATGTGATTATTAGACAAACATACAGCCAATTTAGCAGCATCCTCTAACAATGAAAACAATACATTTTTATTTCGTGAACAAATTCTATTTACAATACAAGAGCTTCCTTGCAGGTTGCCAGGCAGCCTCTCGCAGAACTCAGGAGATGCACGCTAGCAGAGCGCACCGCAACGCAATGTGTTATTAACATGGAGATTTCAGTAATGAAAAGGGGGATTTAAAAATCAACCGCTGCCATAAAAAGCACCTCATTAAGCAGAATTTATGCCAACCTTGTAATAATAAAAGTGTTTCATCAATTCTATTTCTTATTCATGTTTTCAAAAACAAGTCTAAGGAACGAAGTTCAGCAGGAGTTTCATTTGGAAATTTAGGGGATGATTTAGAACCCCAAATTTATCACACGTCTTCCCATCTTCCTATGAATATATACATGCAAATATCAAGGCTAATGTTAAAATGCATCCAGGATCACCTTCTTCCTTTGGGTAGGTTATATGAAAGACTTATAAAATGAGTTTGTCAAGGCAGACTTGTGGCCTTTTCCAGGCTTACTGGGCCTACATTTTTGCTCTTTTCCACTGTGCAACCACAGCAGTACATTGCCTTTCAAGGCAATGACTCACAGAATCAGTGAAGAGTGCAGGAGGGCTTTGATGTCTGCAACACAGCAGCATTAGATGCCTGTTTCAGCTGGGCTTCCTGCAAACCCAGTAACAGCACCAAGGCCAAGCAAGCAAGAATGGCATCTCCTTAATTTCGCTGGAGACATAAATCTGTATAAACCACAAGAAATGTAACCAGCGCAGTCTGTACTTCTTCACACTGAGTTGAGAGCCAAGCCACTTGGGCTGTGGGCACATGCCTTGTGACACCAGCTAGAATATTTCAGATATTAAAACCCCTTCCTCTGCTCTCTCACCTCATGCACACATCCCAGCCACCACAGTTCACCAAAGGCCACTTAAATCAAGCCACCTGAATTTGCACATGCTAAAAGTAAAAGCAGTGCCTTTGTAGCTTAAACCCACACCTACAGGTTAAGATGAAGCCGACTAAGTTTATCTGTTCTAGATACTCATGCAGCTTTATTTACTGAGGCACCTGAGTGTAGGGCTGAGGCATACAGAAGACGAGAGACTTGCCCAAGACCTCCCAGCAAGCAATTGGCAGGGCAAGAACTGAATGTCCTGCTCTCCTGAACGCCAGAATAGAGCTGGCCATCCTACTGCTATCCCCTCCTTCACCTCATAACACCACAAACCTTTCCTGTCCATGTAAAAATGAAGCAAAGCATGAGAACCAAAGAATGTTACTTAGGTGACAGCATCCAGGAAACATATTACGGTTCCATAATTAAGCAATAAGCAATAATAAGCAGCATAGCAATTGAGGAGTAATCACAACCTTTTGGTTGCAAAGTGCTTCAAATGCCCTTCGGGAACGATTATATCCTGATAACTACAGACTCCGTGTTGTTGCCTTACTCTTAATAAAGAACAAAGATGCATCTGGCAGTTTTAAACAATAGTTTAGAGACATATGCTTGCAGAGGGATAATTACACCACGTTACCTGGTGTGTACTTGCAGTGAGTGGGAATATATCCGAGTTCCTGCAACTCGGCTGTAACAAACAACGTGTGGCAACACTGGGTGGACACACTCCCTTATGAGACCTCTAGGACTGGTGGCACAGAGTCATGCTGTTGAGGAGACCTGAGTAAGACCCTGAGGTTTGTGCTGACAAGGTAGTAATGATAAAATAATACATTGTCAAATGTGTGTAAAGTTCCACGAGCAAGACATTTTTTTATTTTATGAATATCTAAAAATAAGAGTCTTAAGATCAACCCTCTGAAATTGAGAGGAAGGGCAAGATATAAAAGGCTGATACAGTGGCTAATTCTTGTTAGCTGAGACATCTTAATAATCCACCTACATGTCCTTCCTCTACTCCAGTTGCAAGATAAAAGATATTTCCTGCCCGCTTAACTTTGCCATTGAAGAGAATATGCATCTGTGACAACACACTTCAGCAGTAGCTCCCTGAGTTGTTTCAGCTCCACCACACATGGCTGCTCTGCCAGACCCCTTGTTTAGGTGCCTATGCATATTTCCATAGCCTGTGTCTACGCTGCCATATTTGAAATTGCTGGCTTATAACTTCGTATTTTGTGAACTTTTTTTTGCAATTCTTTTCTGAAAAGTGCCTGCATGGGGGAAAAAAGAATCACATCATGGGGCTCCATGTTTAATGTCTGTTTACAAATAAGACAACCTTTCCAATGACCTACACTATCATCTCAGTTTGGTTTTCAAGGCTAGAAATGGATGCTTCCTTTCCTGTACGCCATCTCCAGTAATGGGCGATCTGCAGGCCAAATGGTGCCCTTAGGAACACTTACGCACGCACACAGACGAAGGAACAAATTATTAAGTCCATACTTATGCAAAATTCCCTGTAGGTGATCTCTGAAAGAATTCAGCATTGCTGAATTATGTATAGCTTGCTAATGCACTATTATAGTGTCTACCACAGGTCTCCATAGGATACTGTTACTTAATTAGTATTAGTTTCTTGTGTGTTCATTTAAAATGTGTTTCCTTAGAAGGTTCAAAAGAAAGATCCATACTTCTTTCGTTATGCTATATAGGAATGGCTTTTGTTATTTTTAGAGCATTGCTTTCAATCCAATTCCTGTTGTGCATAGTGAAAGAGAAAATAAATAATGGACATGCTCTGATCTCAGTGTCCACAGCTGGGATCCCCACCAATGGTGGCTCTTGGCCTTAGACTTCAAACTACACTAAAGCACAGGAGACAACACATGTTCCCAGCACCCTCCCACAGCGCCAGGCAGAAGCAGTGTTGGGATACGCATGATTGCAGGAGCAGGGCAGGCAGTTATGTGCCGCTGCAACAGAATCATAGAATCATTTGAGTTGGAAGGAACTTTTAAAGGTCGTCTAGTTCAACTTCCCTGCAGTGTACAGGGACACCTACAGCAAGATCAGGTTGCTCAGAGCCCTGTCCAGCCTGACCTTGAATGTCTCCAGGGATAAAGCTTCCACCACCTCTCTGGGCAACCCGTTCCAGTGTTTTACCACTCTTATGGTAAAAAAAAAAATTCTTTTCTTATATTCAACCTAAATCTCCCCTGGTTTAGTTTGAAACCATTTCCCCCTGTCCTATTGCAACAGACCCTCCTAAAGAGTCTGTGCCCTTCTTTCTTGTAGACCCCCTTTAGATACTGAAAGGCCACTGTCAGGTCTCCCTGGAGCCTCCTCCAGGCTGAACAGCCCCAGCTGTTCAGTAGTCCTTCCTTGTCCATTCCAATGAGGAGCAGCAGGATGTTCTCCCAAAAGCAACAAGTGGGACCACAAAGAAGCTTAAGGAATCCCTGTATCATTATCTGCTTGTTAAATCTCAGGCGCCTTCACTGAGATTTTCATTTTACTTATTCAAAAATGTGTACCATGCATTACACTCAAGGGCTTCACAGTGTACAACCTATATTAACCTTATTTCTTTTTGCAGATGGCAATACTGAAACTGGTTAAGCAGTCTGCCTAATGACACGTGACAAGCCGAAGACAGAATGAATAAATAAACCAATGCATTCCAATACCTAATGGTAATCTTGCAATAATCACTGAGAAAAAGTATACCTTTCCTCTCAGTTTATCCAGTGCTGCTGTCCTTTACAGACTACTGTATGGAATATGGTTTGTCATTTGCCTCCACTTCGGAGCAAGACACAAAATGCAGGAGACATCAGTGTAAATCTCCTCTCTGCTCTAACACAGGAGCATGGCTTCTGCTTGGAAACGTGTCCCCGTGTACCCAGGCAGAAGGTGAGGCTGATGGCATGGCACTGACCCTAGGTGTGTGGACCCATGGCATCTCTGCAGCATACCTGTGACAAAACAGGGGCAGGCAGCCACGGCACTTTTATGCAATGGAAAGAAGAGTGGACAGGGTCAAAACAGTAGCAGAAGTGGTACATGGAGGTAGAATAGTGTCTCATTTCTCCAGCACAGTTACTTTAAGATGGGGATGTTCCATCAGCTACCATAGTACTAGAGGAGTAGAACCACGATGAACCAAAAAAATCCCAGAATAAAATACCTCACCAACTACACTGCAGAGCTGGCAACAGCACAGTGTTACTGTTGAGCGCAGCTGTAGCACTGCATAAAATCTAGTGGGAGTGCTCTGCAGCATGCCTGGAGAAAAGCCCAGAGCAGCAGAGCTGCTCCTGCTCATTGCCACTGCCATCTTCACTGTTACACAGAGGCTACCTACAAAAAGGCAGCCACATCTTTCAGCACCCCATTCTTGCTCTTTGCTGCAGAGATAACGAAGGCTGAATTCTGCATAAAAGAGCTAAAGGCTATAACACAACACATAGTCTCTGTCCAGGGATGTGGATGTGGTCATGAGCTAAGAGGGGAAAAGTGACCTTTCCCTGCTTTAGCAAAGTGTTAGTATCCCACATACAGCAGCTACAAGTATGTTGGGTTTCTAGAAGAAATCATTGCATTCCTTCTCATCACTTCACAAGCTGCTGCTAAAACAAGTCCTTGTTCCTTTAGGGAGCAACATAAAGGCTAGCCTCTCCTTTCAGACTAGGTGCAGGCATTCAGGTTCTCAACGCTGAGCCAGCTCTCACTCAGTCCAGGAAGAACTGGGGGAAAATAAAATGTTGTGGGAAAATCTAGATGTTATTTGAAAATCTCACCCATCAGACTTCCCTTACAGACAGTGAATTGCATTGCATCATTTACTTGTTCACACTTAAAATAATCTACGCAATGATAAACTATCCTAAACTGTGATATAATTAAACCAGCAATGTTCCAGGTCAGGCTTTTTCCCTGCTGGCATTCCTGGCTTTGGATCAATACGTCTTAGTCTCTCAAAATGTTGTCTAGTACATGACATATTACAAATTGTGGCTAAAGCCCTGATATATCTACCAGTAATAGCACTATGACTTGGAAGGAAATAATAAATATTCATGACTGCTTGGAATCACACCACTACGTGGCATATCGCATACCATGTTGTAGCAACCAGATTCAGCTTTCTGCTTTTTAATGTTGATAGCAGCTCAGAAACAAATATGCTAACATAAAACTCAGGTGTACTTACATACTGTCTATTAGTCTGTAACAAAATTACTCAGATTGAAAGAGCTGCTTAAAATCCATTTGGAGATACTCCATACTGAACAAAGAAACTAGAAAATTAGTCTGCTTTATCAAGATTAGAAGGTGCTATGAATTTTAAAGATCTAAAAAAAATTAAAAAACAGAGCCAAAATCATGACACTTCAATGTCACTTTGAGTGTTTCTCAACACTTCGTGACAAAAGTGGTTTAAAATTCTGTTCTGACTCTAACCCAGAGGAAGGCGCGATTGATTTTTGAGATTTAAAAGTCATGTCTTAATGCCACAGTCAGAATCTGCCCAGCATCCAGCCTCTTTGTAATGCAGAGGACAAACACCCAGCATCAGTTGCTCAGCCACGCTGTCCCTATACTGAAGAAGGCAGCTGGCACAGGGGGAGGCTTCTACAGCACTTTTTCTGTGCTGGGGAGATTTTCAGTATCAAAGGAATTTCCAAAAAGCTGATGTCCCGCCTTTGCCTGAAAAATATTAAGTGCCAGATCTCACCAGCCTTCTGTTTGTAACATCTTTGTTTCTTCCTGGCTTTAAGAAATGGGGTAGAATAGGCTAGTTACAGGCTTGCACAGCAAGCTGAACCTTCCCCCTCCAGTAATCATGCAATTATTTGGAAAATGTTAGGCACTTGGTTTGATTTTTATGACACTTGAAAGTCTTTAATACAATCAACTTATGAACACGTAGACTCTACCTTGGCTGTAGGTGTTGTACATTCTTCTTCTCCTGCAAAAAATACCAAAAGCAAAACATACCGGAAAGACTTAGCTACAAATAAAGCAGCATATTTCACAGCAGAATTGTCAAAATGACAAATGCCATTGTTTATTGCTTCTTTTTCCATTAAGATAATTTTTCATAACGTATACATTTAATTTTAAGGAGCTCTCACAGCTTCTACTTCCCAGAAAGTCTGCCCCTCACAGTACCTCCTTCTTTTCCCACCTTGATAATTTCATAGCTTGCAAAACTGCAAAAACCCACATGTGCAGGCTGCAGTGTGGGGTGTTTTCACCACTGTCAGGAGGGTTGTTTCAGAAGGTTTCTAGCACTTCAGGTGGCCTGAATACCAAAAAGCCTGCCGCCCAAACTTACAACAAAAAAAAAAACAACCAAAAGCCCTGACTGTGCAGCCACACTCTGAGCAGGAAGCACCTCTCAGCTGGGGATCAGGGAAAGACACACGTCTGTGTTTTTTTGCTAGGAAATCTTTCTTCCCCCAGCTGTATTATTAATGATGCTTACATGGCAAAACTAACAATTTTATTTCAAAGGGATGTTTTATGAAGGCATGTTGCTGATAAATTGTCAGATTTTTCTGGCATAATAATCTATAAAGAACTACTTTTAAAAAAATGAAGAAAATCAAAAGAACCCTTAAGCACCATCAGAAATAGGCAGCATCTCATAAGAAGGTATTTAATATGTTGGGACACTGTTTTTCCCTTCCACGTGTCAACTGTCTGTGTCCTAATCTGGTCAGAGACTGCAAATACAGCGAGCATCTCAAACCAAAAGTACCAAAGATCCGATCAAACAACTGCCTGGCTTTGGGTATAACTAACTGATAAAGAAATGCACACTTGGTTAGTCCACTGGCAAAACGAAGACGGTATTTTAATCTACAAATCTAGGTGTCATATGTAGGTTTCACTTTTTTTTCCAAAATCCACACTAAAAGTGTATGGTTTTGTATATTGGCATTCCATTCTTTTTATTGAAATAATGGGAATGAAAGAAATTGTGCATCAAATTCCCTTTGTGCTAGATACATGTATCCTCACAGGTATTAGTGAAGAGTTATTAAATGTCACTATTCATTGAGACAGTACATTTAATGTCTTTCTTACAGAAAAAAATCTATCTAAAGTTCGTATCTTTGCATGGAAATATTTTAAAGCCTTACTTTGATAGCAATGGCTTCATCCATACTTACACGTTCTGGAATAGAAGTGGTCAAGCAGAACATTATCCCCAGTTTTCCACTTAGCAAACTGCAGACATTGTGACAGTGCTGACATCACACCATGAAGCACAACCACCTGGTTACACCTTTTCTTCTGTAATATTAAGCTACTGACACAACAGCAAAAGCTGGCAGTACCGTCTTCCCATTTGAGTTTTGTCCTAATCAAGCTAAGTTTAGATCACACAGAATATAGCAGTAAAAAAACCTACCCAAGGCTGTGCCCTATAGAAACAGATATATTTATGTGACAGATCCTAACCCACTAAACTCAAAGCCTTGCAGGATCAACACTTTCAACTATGATTTCTAACAGTATCCGAATTGATATTTACACTTTATGTAGAGACTCAGATTACTCTGTCAAGAGTAGGATCATGACTACCACATTTTCGTTTCCATACTCAGTTTAAAAGAAAAACATAGAATTTTAAACCCCCTGTGTTTTTTTTAACTACTATCATTAGCAGGTGCTTCTAATTAAGTGAATGTTGACCGTGCCAAGAGACTGAGACTCAAGAAGTTTAAAAATCTGTCACCTACTTCTTCTCCCCACCATCCCAATAGAGATGTACAGAGTTCCATAAAGCTGTTACTTTTCAAAGTTACTGAATCACAGTTGAAGTCACAAGAAATTATGTGTGTTCAGCGTTGCTCTGCATCAAATCACACACATATGCCTAGGCACATAAGCATTTACGTTGAAAAGCACCGGTCTGAAGCTTAGTACAGTAGTGTTGCTTTGTGTAACAACTAAACACAATATTCACTTTGCTAACCATCTTCTGTAGAGTGTCTTAAGGCTCCCAAACATTATTCCCAAGTAAAAATCCATTGTCTCCATTTAATTACTTATCTCTTCAAACTTCCTGTGATCAAAACGACTGAGTTACACAAAATGGTTACTAGCAACAGTTACTGTTGTTAACCAGCAAGCTAAGGTGGACAAGTGCATGTAGAGAACAGAAGAAAAGGATGCTGCTGCAAGCTGTTTGCTTCTTCAATGCCAATTTATTAAGAGGAGTGAAAGTGTAAGATCAGGTGAATTAGCAAGAATTAAAAGGATTAAATTCTAGGGAACCAATGAAGTCAAAGAAAAATGGAACATGGATTCAGCCATAAAAAGATAAAATTATTCAACAATTTATTAAAATAGTTCATCATTGTAATTAAAATCCAAGTGCCTACAAAAAAAAAAAGTGGCACAAGAAAGGTAATTATTTATGAAGAGACTTTTACAGGCCATTTATTGTGAATTTAGGAGAGAATCAGCCTGAAAGAGCTCGTAGTAGAAAGAAGTTGTTTGTTTATTCATAAAACTTATTTTGGTCTAGCATACCACTAAGAATCCCTAACATCTGCTCAATGGCAGCTGTAAGTAACATTAGGAACACTCAGCTAATTTATATCTTTCCTTTTTATTAAAAAATAAACAGGTCTTTTTAAATTATTCACTAGTATATTAAGATAAAACTCAGCACTGTAGCAACTCACATTTTGTGGAAAGGCATCTGCAAGCTTTGTATGATCATGATGATCTAAACCTTTCTACATTTCACTGACTCCTTTAGTCTTTATGTGATGTCCCACCTAATTTAGCAAATGAAAATGTAGAAAACCTACAAGCCAAATCAGAGTCACAGCTATGAATAATACAGAATGCATCACTGATGCCTCAAATGCCCTACCTCCTTCCAGCTTGAACGGATTCTAGTCTTACCTTCCCTTTGCTTTCCACCATCTAAAACTTCCTCTCAGACAGACGTGGCTCCTCTCTTGCTTCTGTCTTTCATGAAACAGACCGTAGAGAATAACCTCACCTGGCAGAATTGTTTACTGAATTATTGCCAGGTAAGGAATTGCAGCAGCGTTAGTAATTGATAATTCTTTGTTCTAAGCTGTAGTATTCTCATATGTAGATTGCAAAGCATTTTGCATATTCCTGTGTTTCACTGCAAAAATAGTCTACAAAAGGCACAGGAAGATTTCTCTTTACCCATCACCCTATTACATACATTTTTTTTACTCTGTCGCTAGAACGTTTCAACAGAAAAATACATTTCTGTCTTCCTAGGTTTCTCTCATGCATTCAGTTCTTCATACTAAAAGAAAGTCTCTGCTAATGAACTCATCAAGAAGTTCAAAAGTATGCAGTAGTTCTGTATATTTTACTAGGATTGTTTGGGTTTACTTTTAAGCAGCAAACCAGCATTTCTGCAGTACACTCTGGAAGCAGTTTGTTAAGAGCTACGTGAGCTGTAATTCTAACCCAGGCACTGGAAGTGGCTGGAAATGGCATAGCTACCTTAGCACAGAGTCTATCCAGCTGAAGGTCGAAGCTGCAACTGCACTGCAGTCGTAACCAAGCAAACTGCTCAGAAGCCAAATCTGGTTACATCCAGAGAAGCTGCAAACAGTTCCTGATTACAACAGAAATATAAGCAGTTAGCTATCAAGGGCACGGACATAGCATCTTGTTATCAGAGCACCACATGAAAATGCTACCCCTCCTCTTGTTGGTGTCTGGAGGCCATGAGAATCGCAGCACTCCTTCCATCATGCCCCACCAAGCTGCTGTATCATCCTGGGGCTTGGGGTCATGTTAAAGCTCCATTTATGCGTAAGGCTTTGCGTTTCCCTCGAGTTCTCTACATGTCCATTTTTCAGGACCAGTGGGAAGAATACTTTTGAAGATATATGATTCATAATTTTCTTTTGCATAATTTAAGTCTAATGTGCTGCATAGAATATGGAACATTTCCAGTTGTTTTCTTTTTGGTTCTTTAGAGACGAATGAACAAATCTTCTCGATAAACTACAAAACTCCACCTCTGCAATGTTTGAGATAGGCTGATAAGCTGGACATTGGATTGGCAGTGTAGCTGCAAAGTCGAAGGAAGAAAGACTTGTTGCTTGTAAAGAAGTCCTGATATTATTGAGGAGGAAGTTTTTCTACATCATAGATTTACTGAGAACTCAACTTAAGAAATCAGCTTGAGAAATCAGCATACTACAGAGAAAGTCACTCTATAGCAGAAGTGCTAGAGGGGGAGAAACATCAAGGGCGCAAAAGACAATTAGATGTCAGATCCCTGTTGACTTTCCATGAAGACCATGGACTATGCTGTCATCTTTGTCTTTGAAAACTGCCCTCAAAAGCAGGACTATTAAATGAAGCTCTGGAAAAGCTACTGCGGTTGGATACCAATAAAGAATGCATAATAAGAAACTAGAGATTGTCTTATCTGAGAGATGCTGAAATTAAAAACTATCATTTCATTTATCTATGTTTCCAAGATTTCAGAAAAGGAAAAAATATATATAAACCGGAAGCATTTCCCAGAGGTTGAAATTCCAAAGTATTGTACCAAAGAAAGGAGTATCTTCCATTCCTTTCAACATCTTCCCAATATGCGTTGCCCTTTGGTACCACGAATCAAAGAAGCAGAGAAAGCCTAGGAGACAGACTAAGCAAATGAAGAACCTTCCAACAAAGTCCAGGCCCCTTCACAACTCACCAAAAATACTACAAGCAACCACAGGAGCAAGCTGGGAAAAGCCACGGAGCACTCCTTCCAAACATCTCTGAAATGAGCACAGTCCTGAAGAATATTGCTATATTCTATTGCCATATTCTGAAAGAAATATTTTCCTTAGAGAAAAGACTGAGAAACTCTATGAATACGGTCTTTTAAATTCCAGTTAAAAACTTACAAGGAAGGGAAGCTGTTAAATACAAGCTCAAATGCTTGCAATCAAATAGTCAGTCCTATTTAGCTCAGCGAGGAATGTGTTTGTAGCAATATGCAACCCAGCAGTTAGCTTGGGTGTTCAGCCTGTTCCTCTGCACTTAACGAAGTAACGCCTGGAAACACTGTGTCAGCACTGTTAGGATCTGATCTGTTAAAAGTTAGTGGGTGTCTGTATTGATCTCAGCATGTTTTAAGATCCAGCTTATTGGTAAGAAAGCTATCCATAATATCCTTAAGACTAAATTGTTTCATATGACTAATTTTTGTCCTGCTTTAACGTCTCAATATGGAATTCACCTAGGTTTATGTCCACCTTTTGGTGAGCTTCTTTGTTTTTCACAGCACTGCTGTTCCTTACAGGTAAATGGGCTTGTTCGAATGAGTGCCTAGAGTGTTTCAAAATGGCCTATTGATGTTCAAGATCACATATTCCTAGTCTATTTTTCCATTCAACACTTTTCTGTTTAGAAATCTAATTTCATGTTCCACTATCATGGGTATATGCTTCAAAGTAATTTCAGATCAGACAGGCCCAATCACAAGGCCTTGTCACCTTAAAAATAAATAAAAATAAATAATCCCAGGACCTGTAACCTTAAAATCATGCTTAGTTTATTTCCACACCTATATTAAGTTGCTGTTAAGGGACTGAATTTTCTAAGTGGTGTTCCTACTTGTAATCTCTTAACAGACACTTTAATATTTCATAAGCCAATTTTGTATAATTGATAGATATGGTAAATTAAATATTTATTTCTATTTTTCACTTGTTTAGTGGAATTTAACACCTGCTGCTAACACAATAAAAAAAACAACCTGAAATATCTGAGAAATAAATAGTACCCTGTGCATCTATTGATTTTACATAATATTTCCATGTTTTAAAATTACATTCTCTCAAGCCATTACCTTCAATACTGGAGCTTCACAGATGCAAAGGTTTTTGCTATGAAGCCGTGTTATATTGATGGCATGTTTGACTAGAACTATTCACTGTGCAACAATTTCTGAGTCTGAGGCAACACGAAACTTCAAAAGTTTTAATTCAAACTCTAACAAATTATTTAACATAGAAACAAGGTTTCATTCATGAGGAAAATTAACGCAACGGGGGTGCCTTCTCACCTCTTCGCATCAGTTGTTGTAAATTGAAAGTATACCATTAGATATTCCTTAATTAACATGCTTTGCAAAGATCATGACTATCATCAAAAGAAAAACACTATCCTGGCATTTAGGATAATTTGTCAGTAGAAGGCTGACCCCTCCCAGCAGTAAGCCACGCTGCCAGTGGAATCAATCACAGAAACATAGAATGGCCTGGGTTGGAAGGGACCCCAAGGATCATCAGGTTCCAAACCCCCTGCCACAGGCAGGGCCACCAATCTCCAGATCAGGTACTAGATCAAGTTGCCCAGGACCCCATCCAACCTGGCCTTGAACACTTTCAGGGATGGAGCATCCACAACCTCTCTGGGCAGCCTGTTCTAGTGCCTCACCACTTTCTCAGTAAAGAACTTTCCCCTGACACTCAATCTAAACCTTCCCTCCTTCAGCTTAAAACCATTCACCCTTGTCCTATCACTATCTACTCGTGAAAAAAGTTGATTTCCCTTCTGTTTATAATTTCCTTTTAAATACTGGAAGGCTGCAATGAGATCTCCCTGCAGCCTTCTATTCTCCACACTGAACAAGCCCAGCTCCCTCAGCCTGTCTTTGTAGGGGAGATGCTCCAGCCCTCTGACAATCTTTGTGGCCTCCTCTGAACCCTCTCCAACAGTTCCACATTTTTCCTGTACTGGGGGCCCCAGACCTGGACACAGTACTCCAGATGGGGCCTCACCAGGGCAGAGAGGGATGATCACCTCCCTCTCCCTGTAGGCCGCACCTCTTCTGATGGAGCCCAAGATACCATTGGCCTTCTGAGCTCCAAGAGCACACTGCTGGCTCATATTCAGTTTTTTGTCCACCAGGACCCCCAGGTCCTTCTCAGCAGTACATGCTTGCTCACTGTAACCTACTATTTCACTGTAGTTTCAGAGGCTGAAGTGTAAATGACCAGTTTCTCATAGGTCAAGCAGCGGAATCTTGCAGACCAGAGTTCAAACCCTTATAATATGCCACAACACAGTGGAAGCCCATAGTGCCAGTCCACACTTTAGGGACCTGTGATAAAGAAAGCATAAATTGTACAATGCTTACTGATCCCACTGTCTCTCTCTCCTCTGGGACTTCTGAGGAGGTATCAGGCTCCTGCTCCCCTACACTTTCTTGAAGGGCCATATGCCTCATTTCACTCTGTTCAGTCCAGGGATAACACCAAAGCATTGCAAAACAGACATATAAGGAGGCATGGCAAATCTCCATTTAGGAAAACATTTTGTGTGGAGTGCTGTTAAAATGGTGGAAGGGACGTGACCTCCCTGCTGCTATGGACAGTGCCAGTGAACTGAGCCATGCAAGGTGCCATCACCCTCCAGTACTGCAGCAAGCTGTGCCAGCTCTTGCCTCCAGTCACTGCCAGGGTTGCCTGTGCTGGGAAATCACAGCCACGTGCTCTCACCAGAAAATTTCCAGAATTTCTCTTGCTCAATTTCCCAGTTTCAATAGTGACCAAGAGTATTCCATATCCATGCACAGGCAGCAAAAATGTATTCCTTCTGTATTTCTGTTTGCATCCTAATTTACTGGACCTCGCTAAGGTCCTATGAAATGTGCAACGTCAATTTTATGCATGGAAAAACAGAGAAGTTAACTGAGTTGTCAAAAATGACAGCAAGCTAGGAGACATTCTGCTATCTCAAGCAATCCTACCTGTCTTCTGGTATCCTAACCTAACTAGAAACAGCACAGCCTCTATTTGTAAATGGGGAAGAGGTGGAGGGAAAGTGAAGCAATGCTGTGGATAACACGAAATCAAATGAACAAGTAATGAGCTGACGTATATCATATGTTTTTACATTGGCATTTCTTCTTTGACTCGAGTAGAGGCTTTATATTGCAATGTCTGATTACAGAACACCATTAGCAGAATATATCTCATATAGAATAGACCTGTCACAAAACTAGAAAAGGGAGTCACCAGGCATCCTAGTATGGCAAATGCAAACAGCCCCCGGTAACTATCTCCCTCAGGTATGGCTGCAAGCACATAGATCACTAAACATCAATAAACACATAACAAAACGTGGTGCCACATGCATGTCTGTGTTTCTACCTTAAACTGCATGCAAATGAAGCTTTACTGCATACACTACATCTCTGTTGTCCCCTCCAAGATTCTATGTACTTTTTTCAACTTTTCTGCTTCTCTTATATATTACTTACCCATACAGGGTTCTGTTGCTCCGTTGACTTTACAGAGAAGAGTTTTCATTAGAATCCTCCCTAGTGTTTCTTAACCATTCCTTTACTTCTGATTCCCTGTGCATGCATAATTGAGTTCCAGACAGATTTTTAAGTCTCATTTTGCATTTCTTATAGGTCTGCTTTATTCAAGCCCAATGCTGGTTTTGTGTTACTACTCTTCTGTGGACCCTCATCAGTAATCCAAACCTGAGGATATTGTGACTGCATCGTTAGAACTTTTCAACTTCAAGCTTATCTATTGCACCTACATTATTTCTAGTGATTAGCTGCAAAATCACTGCTAAGCTTGTAGGCAATTACAGTGTTTAAGGGAGCATCCTTGTACTGCCTTACTGAACATGCAGCTATCTCTGCAGTTTTGTGCTACTGCTCTTTTTTCTTTCTTTCTTTTCTTTTTTCCCAGAATAAATGAAGTCACTTGTTCCTGTACAGACCTCTTTTATACAGATTACATTTAAACAATTTCCATGTTGCCAAGAACACATGTTGATCTAACCCCTAATCCAAAACCTTTTTTATTCCATGAGAGAAAACTTTTGAGTCAGACTGCATCACTCTGACCTGCTCTGTACCTTGGTTTTTCATATTTTATGCGCATTCCTTGTACTGAACTTTCAGTGATGTTAACCAGAGCCGTGAACATGCAGAACTGCAGACAATGCAGAACGCAAGACGTTGCAGCAAACAGATGGTGAAGCTATCGACAGCTAATGATTCCATAGTGTTAAATACTGTCCCAATAAGCATCTTTCAGCCGCCACGCTGCAACCACTTCTACATTCCATGACAGTAACCAAGGCTGTGTTCCTAGACCTACATGCAACGCTGCATCTTCACATACAAAATGCTGAAGCAGTTTCAACTCTGAAAGTTCAAATTTATCTAAAAGTTCTGAAGGGATAGGCAGGTCTTTGGACAAATGAAGTTTTTTTGGCAGACATTCTGACAGAAGAGAGCTGACACATCATATAATGCACTCTCAGTAAACTGAAAGAAATCCAGATATTTAGTCAACTCTAAATACAATCTGTACTGCCAGAAGATCATAGTCAAAGAAAATTGGGATTATCCTCTACCATTTTGTAACACAAATGGGAGAACCTTTCCCTGCACTGCACTTGTTCTCTAAAGACAAGCAGGCGATGCAAGAAGACATTGCATTTCCACATCTGCCTTTTCCTTCCAGTGAGCACAGCTCAGCCAAGCAGCACAGCAAGTAATCCACACTGCAGCTGGGACACTTTCAGTCCTGCTTTGTCGGAGGGAGAGAGGAAAACGCCATCAGACTGACTGAGACAGATCCAGTCACCAGTCAGTGACTGGATCTCCTCCCAAACATTTGACAGAGAGAGGACTTACTAGTTTGCCCCTGGGCCTACACTGGCAAGTCTAAAATTATCAGAGCTTAAAATCATCAGTCACCTCAGAAAGCACTCAAAGCCTGTTCACTTCTGTAGAAAGGAACTGACAGTTCCGACCTAGTCTGCTTTTAGAACATGACAGACACACATTACTCCTAATTTCTGACTGTCCCTTTACAGGGTAAGGTGAACCTTTCACAGACACGCAGTAAACTCAACACTTTGGTTGTGTTTTGGATCTGTAAAATGAGACAAATTGAAATTTTGTTTCAGATCTACTACTAAACCTCCTTCCCTGATTTGTCTTTCATTTGCTCTGGGCTCTAATAATTGTCTTACTAGATTTACAGCTGAATGTAGGCACATAATTAAATCAAACTTTTCTTAAAATGTAATGCAGCTCAAATGCTACTGAACAGGACCCTCAGCCTGTAGCATGAGCACGGGATGTGAAGCCTCACAACTGATCTTAGCTTGACTTCTGTCTTGTTTGTCATTATCTTTGTCTCATACTTCACAGAGCTATTATGGGATTTATTCTGCTAATGTCTGTATGTACTTTCAAAATGTAAAGTGCTAAGTATTATTCATTGGTCTGGTTTCCTGCGTTAGTATCATCTGCACAAAGGATGCCCAGCTTTTCAATCAGATTTTGCTAGTTTGGTCTCCTCTCTTCTTCATTTTTCATGAAAGATTTGCTTGGTAGAACTTTTGCTTTGGACCACGGCAGTCCACATCCAGCAGTAGGAAATGCACTCCTAACACTGAGATGGCTGCTAACATGTTTAGAAACACACCATCTAACCTGGCTCCAAACAAGTCTTTACAAGACAGTGCTCAAAACAACAACAGTTATTTCAGAATTTGTGTTCCCATTATTCGTGCTAAAATTGGATCTGCAGCAATATTAGCTGTAGCATAAAAATCTTAGTTAGAGATCAGCTAAAAGCCTTGTGTAGCTAGGCACTACTCTGTGATGTTCCAAATCACATTTCTTGGGTCCTCTTCATTTATACATTAAACTGTTATATCTTTTCTTAATTCAGGACTAGCATTTTGTGCAGTGGGATGTTCTGGTCTTCAGGATTTTTGAAGAAATCTTTTCAAGCAGTACTTTTGTGTCTTGAGTTTTCTAAGGGGGAACTCCTGTGTCTCTGCCTTCAGAGGCAAAGACTGAATGTGACAGCTCTCAGCCAGTCTCTCCCTAGACCTAAGACAAGGCCAGCCTATTTGTGGCTTCAGGTTTTTCTGTGAAAATGATAACTATATTATTTCTGCTCACTTTGGAATTAACAGTATTAAAGCATCTAAAATTTCGTTTGCAGATTCCATACGGTTTAATTTTCTTCTTCTGGCCTGAGACAAGAGCACAAGAGACCTGATTGCCTCAGCCATCCTTTGACACTTTTTACATGCTTCTTAGTGCTAGAAACTCCAGATGTTTTTTCTAGCACTAATTCACTCCCTTTCTAATTTCAATTTTTTGAAGAGTCACTAACTCAACTTATTTGACCCACTGCTTCCTGTATGTTTAGTAGAGCTGCCCACGAGCATACAGCACTTCCTCTTGATCTTCATGTAGGTACTTGTTTGGTTATTTGAATATAATGAAAACAAATATCTCTCATATGTCACTGTTGCATTTCCCTCTACTTCCAGAAGAGTGAGATAAATGGAGTTGCACTGCAGAGACCAGCTCTCACAGTTAAAATGTACCAAAAGTTTCATTTTAAAAGCAAAGTACATTTACTTAGTTACTTCCTCCATCTCTCTCTCATTTGTATATCTTAATTAAGACATGCTCTTATATGAAATAACAAAGTTTTTGTACAATGGTAATACTGTTAAAACGTGATTTTCCAAAGTAAAAGCTTTATATAAAACTGAAATAAGCAATTAAGTCATCCACATCTCTCCTGAATATTTCCTTTCACACTGCAAGTTTATAATCTTTCCTTTCCCTCTCTGGCTTCTTTGGCACTTTACTATATAGTTTATGTCAAATAAAAATAAAAATAAAAAACTGCCTCCCTGTCATAACAAAACTGTGTACAAATAAAAATAAAAATAAAAAACTGCCTCCCTGTCATAACAAAACTGTGTACAAGACCTGTTTGTTTGTTTGTTTTTAAAGACAACAAGATGAAGAAACACAGTACACCTTCCACTAGTACTAGGAGGCAAGCACTGCCATTTGTGTTTCTCACAACTGCTTCTTCCAAGAGGTTACAAAGATGTAGGTTTGTATGTCTCCTGTAGAAACAGACCTGACTCACATCAGATGTTGAAAATCACTAACCAGTTTGTTCTGCTCAGTGTTTGTAAACTTTCTCATAGGATCAAAGATGCAGTTGGTTGCTCTTGGGAAGCTCATGCATTCAAATCCACCATTAACATTCCAAGAAGCTCAAAAGATGGCAATGGATATTACATGAAGTTACCAAAAATTCTCTGATTTGTCGCTGAGATTCTACTTCGGTCATCTTTCTGAAAACAAAATGCGCTCCTTTGACAGTGACACAGAGCCACTGCTGCGCACTCCTTACCTTCTCCATTACCTCCTCCTTAGCACTGCAAGAATCATTCTTGCCAGCTGACTCACTGTCCTTGGAGGGCTGTCAGCCTCTTTCAGAATAGCATTCAGAAATAGATACATATTCCAGAAGAATTTTTAGCACGTCAGACAAATATGTAGAAGGGTTGGTTAAAAGATTTTAAGAGAAGCAGTTGCCTGTTTCCATTCTGATGTCTTTCTCCCTGTGTACTTTGCTAAAGAAGGAAGAAACAGTAGACACAGTACTTACAAGATATGATTTCAGACACAGGAGGGTCAAAAAGAGGAAAATTACTGCGTTTGCTTCAAACAGAAGCAAATTATTACTGCATTCACTGTGAAGCCACCCTCTTTCCTCAGGTTCCCCAACAGGAAGGCTGTACAAAACACCTTTTCTACAGCTGACCCCAGCCTCCAGGGCAGTGCTGGGACCTACACGTCCTGCTGGGCTCAGCCTCTCAGGGGAGTATAGGGAATGGCTTCCACTGAGTCCTGCAAAGACTGCGCTCCAGAGCACAGCTGTCTGCCTACAGATGTGGTCGATGCAATGACTTGTGAGCACAGAAGTGCACAAGCACACCACCCCAGCCTGAACATGGCTCTCAGCATTATTTTAAACTTACAGCCAATGTGGATGTGCACACTTTTCACATTTTTTTGACCTTCTGCCATGCCTTTTCAAGTCAGTCATCTGTGCAGCTGACTTCATTTTCAGCGGCTGAACCCCCATTTGCTAGCTGCATTGGATTAAATGGAACTTGTTCTGCTCAGCACATAGTGATCACTCCTCATGCACACAATAGCAGAAGGAAGACTATACGGAAATTTTGGACAGGTACTTGGGAGAAGAGACATTTGTGTTGTATTCCCTACTCAGATAATTCCTTTGTGCAAAGCAGAGGAACTTTATCAGGAGGGACTGAGATCCCTAATGGCAAACACATGCTAAAATTCACCTTTGTGTGGGAGAACCACCTCAGTCACAGCCCCTGTGCCAGACGTCCCAGGCAAGCTTTGTAACCATGTAGCTATTGCTAAATCTGCACTGTGAAACTCTCTTGTCCTCAGCCTTCTGAATCTCACAAATGAGACAGATAGGAATATGAGGACTGTTCCAAACGTAATGCCTATTTTACTTTGTTGGCCCATGACATCAGAGGCAGATGGTGGTGGTATGGCAGCAGAGGTTGAACCTTCCCACCAATATTCCATTCCATTTTGTTGCCGTGCGACAGATGGCAGCAGAGGGGCAGTCTGACACAATGGCGTCTGACATGGATGTGTGTGTAAAGCAAAGGCGTGGGATTGAATTCCAGCATGCAGAAAAAATGGCAACCACTGATATTCATCAATGCTTAGTGAACATTTCTGGAGATGAGAGAGTGGATGTCAGCACAGTGAGGTGGTGGTGGTGCATTTCAGCAGTGGCGACAGTGGGTCACCTCCACTGGTGCAGATTTTTCCAAGCCCTGCATGCAGGCTCTTGTTTCTCACTCGCAAAAATGCACAGCTAATGGTGGTGACTATGCTGAAAAAAAGTGTTTTGTAGCTGAGAATATGTTCTATCAAATACTGTTATTGTGCTCTTTCTATTGTAGCTTCCATGGAAATAAATGGGAGGCATTACTTTCAGAGCAACCAGTGTACATGTATTTTAAATACATGCTGCAACATCTCAGTGCTTCAGGATCTAGGTAAGTGTGTGCATGCTCAACAACAGTAATGTAAACATCTGTAAGGCTATGATTTTGTGCTCCCTAAATGACAGACTTATACATGGCATAGAAAAATCAGGTTAAGGGCTGTATGCCATGTCCTCAGTTGCACTGATATAACTGCACGCAAAGCGAGGCAGTAAAACAGATTTTTGAGGTGGTGACCATTTAAAAATAAAAGACAAAACATAATCAATCAATCTAGCAAAACCCCAAAACTAATTATCCTTTTCTGAAGTAATTTTCAACTATATTACTTTGACAACTCAGTTTACTGAGTGCTTCTAACAGCATAGCTGAAGGAGAAACACATTTTGGTTCAAGGGCAAGTACAAGTGGCCAGAGGCAGCAAAAACTTCTAAAGCCAGTTTTGCAATTTAATCCAATATACTGTGTAACAAATTTCCCCACATAAAATTAATCACTAGCATCAGATTCATCAGAGGTGCCGCTTTTTTACATTCAAATAAAAGTTCCAAGGACCTGGCATATCCTCAAGATCAGCTGCAGTTTTCTTTTCTTTCTTTCTTTCAAATCATAGCACAATTTGTAGAAACATATGGTCACTAAAGCTAGAAATTAAACCTACCATGCCAAGTTACTTTCTCCCCAAAATATTACCAATATGCAAAACAAACATCTGGAATTTGTGGTTCTCAGCAGTTCTGACAAGTCAGAGTCTGAAAATCTGGCCTTCAATGCCTGTATGTAGAACAACAATACATTCTTATTTTTATGCCTACCCACAAAGAAAAAACAAGAGACTAAAATAAGGGAATTACTGCACATACTCATATGGATAAGTATCTTATAAAACGAATAACTATGCAAGTAAAATCATTAACAATAGGGCCATCTGCTGTATTGCAAAAAAACTACACCAGCAAAAAATCTGAAAACGTTCTAATGCTTTACAATCAGAATTTCTTACAAAAAAAAGTGATGATAATCATTAGTATATTAGTTTAAATGACAGGAAATGTATTTCTTATAGATCTTCTAATTAAAAACAATATTTACTAGCATAATACTGGTACTCTGTACCTAATGATACTAATTGACTTTGTAGCTGAGCATGTAAAAAGCATAAAATGCCTCCAATTCCATGTAAGGTAGATAAGCGTAGTGTTGTGTAAGAAGACAAGGAGGTCAGCAGCAAGTTGAGTATTTATTTCAGTGCTGGCAAGACACTTGGATGACCTTTTCTTGCTCTAAAAAGAGAAGAAATATCAAGTCTGAAGAGTTTACAGTGGAAAAAAAAAACAAAAACGAGGGAAAATTTAGTCAGAAGATGGACCAACACGGTGGTTTTTAGTACATCTTTACATTTCCCTCTGTCAATACACTTAAGTGCCCTCTTTCAAGTATGGTGGAAGAAGCAGGTGTTTAGAACAGACTCCAAAGAATGTTTTGCATCTTAAAGACTATATTAAACCACAGCCCCAAAGTCTTTATTAAAAGGGAAAATTGAACCAGCACAGACCCAAAGCTGCAGAGTATATACTGCTGTAAATCTAGGCTCAAATGGGTGCTTTTTACTTCAGAGTCTGCAATGGCTATAGCTACACAAAAAACTAGTATCTACCATCCATATGCAGCCCCCACACACTCAATCTTGCTCATGGGAATACGTTTCTTACCTGAAAGGTTCAGGATAAAAGACAGACTCCTAAATATCAGGTCAGATGTAATTTAGTTTTCAAAGACAGAGAAGACTGAACATTAATTGCCAGTAATAAGTGCCCCGCTTTCAAGCATGCCAGTTAAAAGCAGTTATAACCCAGTGCGTTCTTCCTCTTGCTGCATTTCCAGCACAGTTTGTTACCCAAACCACGCTCTCATAGAGGTGATTAGAAGTGATCACAAACCAAAACCAGGAGCCGTCAGCACAAGTCTTCCCAGAGAAGTACCAACTGCATTTAAAACCAGTTCATGAGCCACCTGCCTACACAACACCTGAACACTCACTAACACTACCTGGATAATGTGTATCTGCCTCGACTGTACGTGCCCTTATTAAACACACCAAGGATCAGACATTCGAAAACAAATGCTATTTTTCCTACAAATCTTGTCGTTTAGCAGCTCTATGTGTTATTTAACATTTCATACCTTTTTGAGGATTATACAAAACAAACGACACTTTGTTACTATACCTGCAACTCCAGTAATTGCTGCATAACATTTTTTGCCTACTATAGGCAAAAATAAACTTTCATGATGAGAATTTTTTACGCTTCATGAATAATATAGCAAAGATGTTCTGAGCTTAAAAAGACGAAGACATATATTTACCTGCCATCATAGCTATCATACTGGCTTTGTAGACATTAGCAAGGGACCCCAGTTCACCCGTTGCTAGGATTGTTTTCATGTGAGCTTCTCCACAGGCCTCGCGGCACTGGCGGATCTCCTCATACAGACCTGTAGAAAAAAGCATTCAAAAATGATCAAAGTTGGCTGAGAGACATTTTCAAGTATGGCTGTAATTTCCACTTCTGGATTAATTTCCAATCTTATAATTAGTCATAGCACTCAAGAACTTAAGTTTTGTAAGTTCAATAAATTACATGACTGGAGGTAATTAACAATGCCACACAGTTTCAGAATTAACTTAATAGCTATTAATGTCGTTTCTCTCAAAACTACGAATGTGCACAGTATGCCAAACACTCATGAATACATCAGGAGCAAAAAAAATACTATGATATTCAAGATTGATTTTAAAACAGCTTTTCCAGCAATAAATTTGGTACTAAATTCAGTTAGTACTCGGGCACCGTTATGTTTTCCTGTGCACATCATGTCACCACACTCCCTGTCCCCTTCGGCCATCTTTGCAGGGCTCAGCCTATAAGACAACAAAGCTGTGACCAAGTTGTCTAATTACAGACCTTGGTGCCACCTGAGGTTCCCTGACACCTTCCCCTCGGCCTCCAACTACTGCTCTTGGAGGCACCTCGTCTTCCTTAAGGTCTCATCATACCTCCCAGTTCCATGGGGCAGT
Organism: Penelope pileata; assembly: GCA_013396635.1. Classification (NCBI taxonomy): domain Eukaryota; kingdom Metazoa; phylum Chordata; class Aves; order Galliformes; family Cracidae; genus Penelope; species Penelope pileata. The sequence continues at coordinate 140,767 of WBMW01005599.1, forward strand.
CTCAGGAAGGCTAATAGGGAGCTAGATGCCTATGTTTAGGTATCTGAATCCCATCTTAAGTTTCTTGCCAACATGAGTTTCCCAAAAATATGCAGCCTAATCAACACAGGCTGCTAACACCCTGGTGAGGAGAGCCTGAGGCCCGAGGTAGCACCTTCATGGCTCACCAGCTCTGTCTGGACACGTGTGTGTGAACGGCCTCAGGGGGTTATCGAAGACACAGGCCTACTGCATTTCTTAAAAAAGGCCAGAACTTGTGGGAAATGTGGGGAGCACAGGGAAAACTTCCCACCCCTTTTTAGCAAAATTCAGCAGTGCTCCCAAAAAATTTTAAACTCAGGGAGATTAAAAGAGTGAGAAGTTATGGAAATGTAACTGCTACAGTCTGGCCACTTGGGGATGATTAAGGCTCATCTAGTATTACTGGTGGGTAGAAAAGCAGCTCTTACTGTGTGCAGTCAACATTTCTGGAATCTGAATTGAGGGGAAAAAAAAGGCAAAATAAGCAAACAAGATCCTTTGTAAGAGAGTCCTTCTCAGAAACTGTACTCGATCTTCAAGCACACAAAGTCAAAAAGTTCATTTACAGAAGGCAAAAATCCAGCTTTAACAAATTTGTCGTGCTAAACAAAGTCCAGGATTAATTTTTCCAGCAATACTGTCTTTATTTGTGAGGACACACAGGAGGACTCGCCAGCCTGCTGATGGCTGGATATCCCCTCCACCCACCATGTTACAGGGTCCTATTAATGCTGTGGGCACACCAAGCTCCCGGGGCTGGGATCACTGTGGTGGTCCTTGGAGACGTACTACACACGTTAGCAGACAACTGGCTAATGCACTTAGCAAGTCCCTTTATAGACACCAGGCTTCACCTTGTTTCTTACTGTGTACCAAAGGTGTGAATTAATCAGTAATAGCATGCAGTCTAACATGTTTTATTGATCAATTGATGATACTCTAGAAACCTTATACATCAAATCAAGACTCAAAAAAGGAAATACAAAGCACCTGTGCTATTTTCTTGTGCATTTGATAACGCTGCTCGTGTTAGATCCAAATGCAGTTTCTTTTTGTGGAGTGACTCTTTCCTGAAGCTTTTGCACAGCCAGAAAAAGCAGCTTTCATGTTCTAGTTTCGGTAACAACAAGGAAAGATTCAAGTTTTCTCTACCTTTAAGATACACTGCCAAAAATGTCAAAACAAAATCAACAAAACGTACATTTAGGATGGATTCCATGAAAAGAAATTTTTATCTCCATAACTCTTGTTCACTGAAGTTAGTACTGCAGCTGCAGCACTCTCCCTATTGTTGGAAGGTACTTTTATATGCAATTAGTGCCAAGATCATTTGAACTATCTGACAGCATGCATCAACCCACGGACAGGAATAATGGAGGATCTTCAATCATCTGTGTCTGTCAGGTTAGTTGAGGTGGTGGAACAGTAGGCATGTGTTAACGGGGCAGGTGTGTAGGTAATAAATACTGTTCTCTATTCACAGATCAATTATTGCATAGAATATCTGGCATTCATAGGATATTCTCAGTCCTACAGTAAAAGCACAAATAGAAATGCAGCTACCTCTCGGACAGAGAAAATTCACCAGAGCACTCCAGATTGAACACGTTAGTCTCAGGTCATGCAGGGATTGCTTTGTTTCAGAAAAAGTGCAAAAACTCCTACTCCTTTCAAAAATAAAAAGAGTACTCAGTTGGATTTAAATAAAAAGACCAATAACTCAATCATCCCTAAACTTCCTCTCAAAAGACTGAAGAGTGATAGGAGTTAATCACACTTGAATACACACCCAGCGTTTCAAGTCCTGGGCTGCTTCCAGGACAGTCTGTGCTGCTGAATTTCAATCACGTTATTACTTGGTTCCTTCAAGCCCATCAGAGACAGGAGCAGAGCAGGACACTGTGGTTCTTGGCGTATCTCTGACCTGTGCAGAACACCACTAGTAGCTGGCAGAGCAGATGGAGCTGCTCTGGTTAGCAGCAATGGCAGAAAGCTTTTAGGAAAAATCTCCATCGCTGAAAACCTCACAGGCACATATTCAACTGTAAGCTAAGATCACAATGAAAAGGTGGCAAGAGATTCTTCCTCTGACTGTTAAAAACAGTGGAAAAAATAATAAAGAGTCCTCAGAGCAAACGGCCAATACTGTGTAGCATCTAGAATAGGGCACAAGCACTATCCACACTAAATAAAGTCCGTCATATATGAGGAAAAAACACACACAAAGAAAACAAACAAATGAAACCCAAACCAAATCTTACATAAATTTTATTTAGAGCCAGATGATCATTGCTGCAGTTTGTCGTACCTCCACTGATTTAGCAGTAGAGTGTGATGCAAGAATTCTTCTACTTTGCACCCATCTATTTAACGTACCTTACTGCTTTTATGAACTTGAAATCAGCTTTTATTGTATGTATTTATAAGTCAGGAAAAAACAGATCTTATAGGAGAGGAAAAAAGTACTTTCATAGCTGTAGTTTCAATTTCACTATTATAAAAGATAAGTGTTGGATGGTGGCATGTTTTTCTTTTTTTTAGTTTTCCTAAATTTCCAAACATTCAGTACAAACAATCCATAGATATTTTTCAGTTATTACATATTCCAGAGAAAATGTGCCTCTCCCTTCATATCTCTCCAGCAAGCATCCCTATCAGTTAATGCTGGCTATAATCTCCCCTGGATCTTCTATAGGGTATTCCTCTTTGGTCTAATACATTTGTTCTAAAATCACATAATGAAGGGAATAAACAATGACTCCTACACATAATATGAAAATATTAAAGGAAGAATAAAAACAGGTTATTTTTTTTTAATGAAACAGCTCTTCTCCAAAAATGTGGTGATAAAAACACTTCTTTTTTCTTTTTAATTCAGCTTATTTGCTGTTTTCAACTAGTCAGTCACATTGACTGATGTTAAGGGTAGAAACTGAGATGAAAAGGGAAGATGTTTCAATTTCTCTAAGACCAAAAGATCAAGGTAATCATGTTGAGAAACTGAAAAATGAGCTGGAATGCCTTCTGTCTTGCACGTTAATGGCAGGTTTGTTAACAAAATGACAAGCACGAGGCTATCAGCACAACACGATTCTACCAATTCTGCTCTCAGCCACATATGTGCAAGTCCAGGCTCCAGTGATTCACATGAAACTGAAAACAGAATTTGGCTTCAGGAGTCTGAGCTGCTGCTGACAATGTAAGAAAAATTATACAAACAGACGTTGAGGTCCCAAACCAGCTTGCAAATCCAGAAAATGGAAAATATAATATTTCTGAACAACATGTGGAGCCTTGTATAAGTCTCCAGAGCAGATAGTATATATTCACTGTGCAGCTTACAAAGTATATAGCACAAAAGGGGGCCTCAAGTACTCAATGAAGCCTCTGAACTCATAACTAACTGAATAGTTATTAGCAAGGATTGAAAGGCAGCTTTCATAATGAGGTTAGAGCTATGTATGTCGTGGATGCAGCCATACTAAAATTTCTTAGACTATACCGTTTTTCTTCCCTTCCTTGTAGGAAACTTCAGGTGGCACAGATTATAAACCATTATCAATGGTTATCAAGTATTTGGAAGCCACTGACATTGTGGTTTATTTGGTTGTTTGCTAAAAGCTGTGGAACTAGGAATAACATGGAAACTCGGATGGCTTCAGAAGGTACAGCAACTCCAACATACATATGGAGAATATATCCAGTTTCTTTCAGTAATTTGTTGTTCAGCTTCATCACACTCTACATACAGGCTCCACACCTGTGTTTAAAGACACAATCTGATTTTTAAGCTTAACTCATACTTTCTCAAGTGATACAAGACAATGGTTGAATTTTTTTTTGTAAAGTATTATTGCTCTAAAAGCTAATAGCTTGTAAAAGGTATGTATGTATAAGCTCATAAACTTAAATCTCAGTTAAGGTTATTTTCCAACCTGAATTAGCTGCCCAGTAAAGCTGCTTTCATGTTCAACACTATTAAAAACCTCTTAACAGTTACCTCATAAAGAAAAGGCCTAGAAAATATATTTTGAGTGGCATAAAGAGTCCCAATAACATTTAAGAACTGCTTTAAAAAAAAGTTTACATAATTGAACACATACTAAAACATTTAGTAATCTCACAGGCTTTTGAAACAAATTACAGAGCAACGCTATTCTATCATGGTAACCTTGATCCTGGCACAGACTAGAACAAAAGCTAGATATATATGAACAGTAAGATAAAGCACTCTACCAGGTGCATATTTTTTTTTCAATAGTACCTGGAGTTTCAAAGAATGACAACATAACAAAATAACCATAAATATATACCATTGTTTTAAGCATAGGCCGAGTTTCTGCCCTAACTGCAAGGCAGCTGTCGTTTATGAAGTACCTTGAACAAAGACATTGCTACTGCAAAAGTCACTCCTTTTTGCTTTCACATACTAAACGGATCCACCCGAAAATAAATTTATTCATCCTTTATTCTAGCTTCCTCAAACACACTTTATATGTTGTAGTGTATCATATCCAACTGTCAGGTAGAGCTAGAAAACAGCATGGTCAACATACACCTGTCGAAAGCTAAACAGAAAGAACAGTGGATTTTCCCTGCAAAAGTCAGAGCTCCAGCTGGGATAATTTTTTTGGATGGGCAATTTAATATTAGAATTCTTTCCCACTGTACCATCATTATCTGGATGGCAAATAAATTCTGTTCCTGAGGTAGCTTTTGTCAAGATAATGTAATTCCGTTCCATACACAGATACAAAACAGAAACAAACAGAAACAAAGTTTCAGAATACATTTGGAAATTATCTCAATTTTGGCCTCCGTAAAAGTTACGTAAACTAACCATTACGAAAATATGGATGCCTTTTGAGCTTGTCCTGACGTTGGCTGTGGATAAAAGAATATAAATAGCAAATCAAAAGTCAGTTCTAACTTATTTATTCAGTAAACTGATAGTTTATACTAGATCTACCATTCCTATGCCTGTGTACTCCTTCCTCCCCTACAACCAAAACCACCAAAAACAATTCATTTCCCAAACAGAAAAAACTAACAATGTATGTACAGTTCATTTCAATCATGAATATAAACATTCTCTCTGAGGCTAGCCCCACGTTTCCCCTCAATTCTTCTCATAATCCTGGCCTACATAATCTAGAGCCTGCATTTGCAACTGACAGCCCTAAGTACTCTGTTTTGTGTAACTTGCACCTAACAGCAATGCACCATGAAGCCTGAAGCATGGTAACCACAGTTAAGTCAGAAATTTCTGTAAGATTGGGGCAGATTTATTTTTTTTTCTTTTTTTTTTCTTTTTTTTTTTTTAAAGTCTTGGTGAAAGATCACTGATTTAGGTCACTTTACATCCAAGACCTGTAAGTGTCCCCTGGAGGAGCAATATGCTTTGCAACTACAAGTATGGGCTGTTACAAGCCATAGGCATGGCGCAGGAAGGTGTGCATACATTCTTGATGCTGGCTAATGCAGAATTTGAACCATCATTGTCTTATTTTAAACAGTTCAGTCGCCTAGTCTTCATCTTCCAGCAATTTCTGAAGCTGCATCTGAACCACTTGGAAAGAAACAAATGACTACAATGCCTGCCCTCAAGAAGCCAAAAATTTGTAAACCTTCATGTATTTAAGGGCAAAGGGATGGAGGTGATAGATACTAAAGAGGTCAAGATGTTAGAGCAAGTGGAAAACAGAATAAAAGCCTTGAAGACACAGATGCAGAAACTTAGCGGTTTTTTATTCAATTCTGAATGCTAATTGAAAGAAGATCAGAATCAGAAAATATGATCTGGTACTATGATGACTATTTCCTTAATCAAACTCAGGAACCAGGTGTCCTTTATGGAGTCCTCCAATCACAGAGGCTATTACAGTACTGCATTATACAACTAAATGGAAAATTTATTCTAAGACAATGTGTTTACCTTCACACTGAGATTAGCAGCAGGAGCATTGTCAGCACTTAAGGCAAACCATTCACAGTACATTAAGGAGGCAATTAGAGCAAAAACCATCTTCAGCATTATTGTTCTTACTAATTAGTTGCAGTCTACAGACACAGGAACATCAAAAATAATATGAACAGTCAATTTGTACCCTCAACTTCGGAAAACAAAACAACTAAAGTATATACTTTCATCAAGAATTGCAACGTGTATTTAACAAGATACAATTTACATTAGCAGCCCCTTGGGAGTTTTAACAAAACTGTTCAATGACCGTACACATTCACTTTTCTTCCTCTTCATTTGCTATTTTTTTTAATCCTGTATGCAAAATCCTCAAAGGCACAGAAAGAATGGACCCAAATTTTCACAAAACAAAGTTATTCTGAATTCTCAACCTGATGAAATAACATTGTTTTATAAAATTCTGGCCATTTGTCATAACTTAGTTAAATTATTTCTATTTAGGTCAGTGCCCCAGATTATCAGCCAGTCTTTGGGGAGAATTTGGACCAAATTCTTCAAAGACTAATGTAGAAACTGGGGGAAGAGACAAAGAAAGAGCTTGCACATATATATGCATACATACATAGTTCAGCTTCCTTTTCTTCCCACTGGCCACTCAGCACCAGGCTCCTGCTAATGACAATGTCAATCTCTCTGGCACCATACTGCACAGCCAGCTTTATTTCAGCCAGTTTGGTTTCTAGAGGAGTTTGTCCAGATGGAAATCCAGCAGCCACTAGCAAGGATTGAAATGCAGGTAGGGAGGAGAAAGTTTGTTTTATGAATTGAATATAAAATTGTGTGTACCTCCAACACATCAAAGAATTCAAAAACTATTCTTTTTTCTTTCTTTCTTTTTTTTTTAATGCCTACCACAATTCAAAGATCTAAGGGTACCTCATCCTACCTCCCATCCATACACAAGAATTATTTCTTCCCTCAGGAACCCGTGACCAGCAAGACACTAACCACTTCTTGTGAAAAGGTCTCCTTCACATCTCTTAAATTTTTCCAAAGTGACCTACATAAGTACAGTATCTACAGCCTCCAGCAGAATTGAACAAATGAGGAGTGAACTACTATATGAAACAGTACATACTTTTAAAATTCTCCCCAATTCTTTTAAGTCCTGGTAATACATTTAACTACTAAATCACAACAAAAGCAAAAACATTTTAATTAGGTCTATTTAAGATTTCCTTCTGTGTAAGTACAAAACCTAAAGTAACTTTGAAAATGGAAGAAATAAGGGCTTTGTCAGAGATTCTGTGCTACATAAATGCATGTAATATTTATTTTTTTCCCTACGCAACAATAAACAAATGAAAAGAAAACCCAGAAAACATGGATCTTAGCATAAAACACCTGATCTAACTTCAAAGTTAGCCCTTGCTTTGAACAGGAGGTTCAACTAAATGACACCCAGAGCTCCCTTCCAAACCATGTAATTCTGTGATCCTACTTCTTGCTTATTGTAGATTCAGGACTCGTTTCTCATGTGGTGACTGAAGAACTGGCACTATTAGATTTACAAGTACAAGTCTTGAACCTCTGGGCTGCTCAGCAAGCAATAACCCTTGCCTCTGCGCAAAGCTTCAATGAATTCAGCTCGTAGGACTATACTTAAAAGCCAAAATACTGATGGGGATTAAAAAAAACACAGCAAGCACAAAAAAACATAAACCAGACAACCCAAGACTTGTATTAGAACTCCTATAGTGATACTTTAAGTTCTATTGTCTTTATCTACTTATTGTCTACTGATTCTTTGGCACACAATTTCAATTTCTTCTATTCAGGTGAGGGAAACAGCGTTATGTATCTTAAGGACCTCTCTGAGAAGCTTCCAGGAAAACAGACTTGGCATTCTTGATAAGCTTGAAGTTGAAACAAAACAAACGATAACAAAAACCAGAAGCAAATCTCCCCAATTTCCTTCCTTTCCCCTGCTACCTTTTCACCTTACTCTCTGAAATAAAAGCAAGTCCAAACTTCCAGATTTTTCTACGTGTTTTATACATGTAGATATATATCTACATATCCATATATCTAAGTATCTAATCTACCAAAAGATTTAATTGGCTATTTTAACAAAAGTCTTACCTGAAGCTACTGGTATGTTACAACCAGCAGCCTTTAGGGTATTAACAGCATCGGTGACTCTTGCAGGATATACACAAACCGCTGCAACAGTAATACCTGCAAGAGACACAGTCCACTTTTACATGTGCAATTTCCACTTCTCTAGTGCAATCCATATAATGAGCACATGTGCACTGTTTGCACCTCCCTCCCACTTTTGTATTCTCATGAGAACCCTAAGTAAATACAATAAGGGTATTCATTTAGGTGCTTCTCCATATTTTTACCTCCCTCATGTTCCTCCATCAGAGCCTGGGAACAAGCTTCCATTAGCAGGAGTCAAAGCAAAAGCATCTCTCAGTGGTTTTTTTTGTTTGTTTGTTTTTTAAATCGGCAATTTTCTTTAATGCCATACATTTAAGACATGCTTAGTCAGCACCATTCTGTGAGAGAAACTGCTGCCAAGCTCTGTCCTTACCTGTTGAGCAGGACTGAGCCCAGCAGCAATCGAGCAGTCTTTATGTTAATGCATTTCTAGTTAAAATGCTATTGCCTTAAAGTCTCAGATAACTACTCTTATGTTTAGTATTTTAACCATCTGAAGAGTTCATAAATCTAAGTTAAAAACAAAAAGACGACGACTAATCTTTGATATTTCACATGTATGGCTAGAAACCAGAGATCTAATCTCCCCCTTTGGTTTTACATCATATAATTTCAATCAGTGGATGAATGCCTGTGAAAAACATCTGAAATATTTCAATAGCAGAAGCATGCCGTACATGTCACTGAGCTTTTTCTTTATGTTAGATCGTCATAAGGCCAACGTTGTAGGACAAAAGTCAAATGGTATTCACTGGCACATCAGTGATGACATCTCAGCAGCACTGCTCAGATTTAAAGAGGTTTTATATTGACAGTCTCAATTTGCTCTGAAGTTGTATCAAGTTCAGTCATGGGTGTTGCATCTGAACTGCAGATGGAGCCCACTTGAGCGATGTCAACGAAAGTTTTACAGCTAGTTGATAGGGGCTGTCTGCTTCCCCTTCAACTCTGTTGACTTAGCTGGGAACTCTGTAAGTATGCTGTGTATATGCATTTCACACACAACCACGTGCATTCACTAGAGGAATGACTCCTTAAAGCAGAGTGGGCTGCAAAGATGTCTCCTATCATAATTACTCAAACAAGCAGGTAACAAAGTTTTCTGGAGGAGAAATAACGTGCTTACATGTGTGGAATGCATATTTTCTGACATGGGAAGTGGCAGACACTTGAGTACCATAGAATGGTTTAGGCTGGAAGGGCCCTTAAAGACTAACGCAGAGCAACATCAGATAAGCGTGAAATCCAAAGTCACACAAACATCCCCCACTTAGACAACTTAGAAAGGACATCAGCAGATTAATGGAACACTCAATTAGTTTACCTTAGTGCACTGCTATTAAAAGACATACACTGAAGTTACATGCTTACGGTTTCTGTATCAAATCTGTACATTATGTACCATAACTCAAGAGTTTTTCCCTGAGTCCATGCTGGTCCACTCTGGTTCCCAAACTGAGAACGGACTTTTCCACCTTGTATTATTGTATTAACTCAATAGAACGGATATTTTTCATTTAGAATTCAATGCAGTTTCTGTGAATAAGACCACGTAGAATCCATTTTGTTCTTTCACAACTACAGTTCTGTAACACTGTCCATCATAGCCACTTCCATGATAGAAACAAAAGATCATTTTTACACCTTTCTGAAAACTGAATAAATATTGAGGAAATACAGACATTTTCTCTAGTAACCTAACAGAACAAAAATGATCATACCTTTATCATGCATATCCATGGCTTTCAGCAGATCCTCTCTGATGGGATGCTTAGCTTTAAAACACATTCTGTGAACATTTGAAGGAGTATCATCACCTGAAAGAGTGGTAAGGTCTATGCAGGTGACAGCTTTCAACAGCCAAGCAGCCTGCAAAGGGAGTGCAGAAAGGAATATAATATTTCAGTTTATGCTTCCAAAGCCAAACGGACTTAGAAGAGATCCAGAAATCCAAACCCTGGCTCTCACTCTAAGAGTCAGGAAAAGTATGGCATATAATACAGAGGATATGCAAAGAATGGTTTATAGTAGACAAGGATAGCTGAAATTTGTTCACGTCTTAAGTAACATCTAATTGTAGAGAAAGGATTTGGAATCAAAAATCAGCTGTCGCAGAATCAAAGGCTCAACTCCATTTTTTTGTGGCAGAAGCTAACTACCAAACAGGGCTAAGAATTAGACAAACACTTTCACCTGGACAAAAAGCATCTAGTTCCAAATTTAATTCTATTAAACAACGATAAAAACACCACCTATGTGAACACAGTCACTGTTTTAATATGCTCCACTTTGTATAGTACGTCTGTATCTTTAAAGCTGGTATGCATCAGAAATTACAAATATGCTTAAAAAGAAGCACAAATTTGCTTTGCTTGTTTGTAAATAACCAGATGAATGTACATTTCAGCAATTTGTACGTAGGTTGCTCCAGAAGTAATGCCTCCTGTTTATTTCCATGGAAAGTACAACAGATACAAAGAGCACAATAACACTATTTCACTGTGTAAATTCTCAGCTACAAAATACTATTTTTCAACATAGTCACAACCATTAGCTATGCATTTCTGCCAACAAAGAACAAGAGTTCTTGATTTAGTTCTGTGACAGCTGTGCACAACCATCTGGAACATGAGTTGTCTTTCATATCTCTGTCACCACTGCTGAAATGCACCACCACTCCCTCACTGTGCTCACAGCCACTGTTTGGTCTCCAGAAATGTTCAGCAAGTGCCAATGAATGTCAATGAGTACCATTTTTTCTGCATGGAGGAATTCAATTCCACGCCTTTGCTTCATCCGCGCTTCCATGTCAGACGCTGTTGTGTCAGAGTGCCCCTCTGCTGCCATCTGTCACATGGCAACAACATGGAAAGGAATATTGGTGGGAAGGTTCAACCTCTGCTGCCATACCACCAACATCCACCTCTGACATTGTGGGCCAACACAACCAAATAGGAGGTGTTACTTTTGGAGCAGCTCTCATACATTTGCACGCCTGTGCTGCTGTGAGACTGAAACATGGCACCAGTGGAAGGTAAGAACCCATGGTTTTTAAAATTTAGAGTCCAGACTTCAAATGTTTCCACTTTCATTTGTGTGGATCTTCAATTTAAAAAATTCTGTAATTATTAGATGGAAAAAAAAAACTGTAAAAGCCCCCCAAAAACCAATAAAAGCTAAACTGCAAGGCTAAAGTTGTCTTTAGATGAAAGTGCTACAGAACATTAAAAGTCTTATTGATCAGAGAATTGAACAAAAGCACAACCAATAATTTTTCAAGGTCTGTTGCTGAACAAAAATTGAACTTGAAACATTATTTTGAAATATTTGTTGGAGTCTTCCAGTGAATTCTCATTTGCAGAGATGGCTCCACTAAAACCAGACATCTTTTGGTTGGCACTTGTTCAACAAGGGCAGAGATTGCAGTGGCAAAGTCCATTTGAATCTATACAGCAACACTACGGGCAATCCCTTCCTGACCATTCTGCTCTATGACATGGTTTGTCAGCATATGAGGCAAAACTTCTTGTTTGGAGGTATTACTCCACAAATCCTAAGAGGCAGACCAGCCTATAAACCTTTCCCACTTTGCTAATGGGAGTCTCCCTTCTCAACTTGTAATAAATACTATATCAAAAGCTGCTTTGGGGTTACTGAGCTGACTAATAATCGTAAACTCATCTAGGCAGCAGATGTAGCAAAGGGGGTTCCAAGAACTGGTATGAACTTCATTTTCTAAAGGGAGTTCTAAAATGTGTATTTTGAAGTGCAATATCTGAAGATAGTCAACGTAATGGAATACCTTCAGGATTACCTCACTGACAGTATGCCCCAACCCAGAGCCATTGGTATCAAGTGATCTTTTGTGTGTAAGAAACTCTTGGGAAATGTTGAGCTAGTCTCTAATTTTTTCTCAGTTTTGTCCATTTTTTATTTAATCATAATGTTAAAAGCACAGATTTTCAGATTCATCTAACAGGCAGAATGTAGTTTTCTAGCCCTTCCAGCAGGATCTTGCACAGTTGTATCAAATTCTCACTGAACTGTGGTCCACAAGACTTGCGCTTGTCATCAAGGTAGTTTTAGCCAACCCAAAATGGCTGCCTGACACATTAAGCTCAGAATGTTAACTACTCTGAAGAATCTTTTGAAGAATTATGTTCAAATAGTGATTCTTGCTTTGTATTGTTAAGTTATTAAACTTAAGTTATTGTTAAATTATTAAGATTGCTCCTTCATTGTCTCCTTCCTCCTGCTCCCAGTTTATCAGTCACTGTTGCAAGGAAGCCACTTGATCAGTGTGGAGAGGGGAGGAACAATGCTTTTGCTTGCAGCAGAGGTGTTTGCTGAACCCGGAATCAACTTATCCTTTGGACACCAGTTATAATCCCACAGCTAAGTGCTCACTGGGAGCTCTGGGCCTACTCCACAGCATTTCTCAGACCTTGCCCTTGCTCGACGCTGCCACAGTGATTCGGCACTCCTACACCCAGCTCTGTCCACCACAGCTATACACACAGAGACACACATCAAGTCTCATAGCCAGTTACATTTTTTGACTTTTAGGCAATAACTAGTTAAGCAAAGAAATCACACTTGTTGGGGACATTTAAGTAAACAAAAATCATCCAGGTAGGTCAAACTTGACAGGGACCATGATCATATCTTGCAGCTTTAAATTAAAAAATAAGAAGGCTGAGTGCAGAGAAGTCTGTCTGGGAAACAGAATAAATGTGGTGGGATGGTAATATACAACTTAATCCACTCATGAATAAAGATGACTGAAATTCATTTGCGGTTTTGCCACTCATGAGTTATAAGGTTTTTAACTTGTTTGGATAAACGCGTCACCTTATTCCATCCCATCATCATCAAATACAAATTATTAAAATAAGACATGGACAAGCACATCTTTTAAGTTTACATGCATCTTGAGCAAAATTCAATATTGCAGCCTAGAGAGGGAGAGTGACTGCTTTAAAAATACAGGAACAGAATGCATAAAAAGAGCACTTACTTGCCAATTACCTTTCACAGTCCTCCATTTCTGAATTTGTTCTGCATGCCTTGCAACTTCAGGTGGATTCACATATACTTTGGAGATCCAGCCAAGTTCTGGAGTGGGAAAAAAAAAAGGAAAAAAAAAGTCTCTCATCTATTTCTATATACTTTTAGTGCACTGAGTGGGACTTCTTTCAGAAGAAAGCTGTAGCTTTGTTTCAGTCCTCTGAAGAGCATGTTGTGCTTTCATATCCTTTTAAGGCCTTGTGTACTTCTAACCAGTCCAAAATATCATACTACCATTAACTTCTGACGGGATGAACTGTAAACTGGATGTTTCACACAGCATGTCTTGTTTACTGTTAAAACTGAATTAACTTACTGCTGGTGAGAGATGCTATGTTTCCAGTCCTGAGCTATGAAGTTTAGCACACATGCTGTCGATAAAAACACAACAGACAGCCTTCCGCCATTGCTTGCTGATTTACTTCTTGATTACAGAATAAGGTAACGTTCAGTCAGTTCTTTCCTTGTCTGCTTGCAACCAGGATGCAATGGCATTTTCTGTGTGTGCATGGACTTTTTATTACAGGAACCGTATCCTACACTGTCACCAAAACCTCTGGACAGACCTCTGTTGAATAACACAGGTTGTTTTTGTCTGGGGCTACTTTTAATGAATTTGTTACGAGGGCCAGACGAACTGCAAGCCTCCAAAAGCACTGAATTCCTGGGCAGCACGTCTGTCGAGAAGCTGCTGAGATGTATCCCTGCCTGCCTTAGAAGTGCTCACCTTGCCAAGCACCCTGGGGGACTTGGGGAAACATCTTCCATCTGTGAGTTTCTTCAGATGCCCACTGCAGGTGGTCTGGGTCGCAATTTCAATGAGTTACAGTATTCATAAACAATAACCAGAGCCAGAAAGAAGTGGATGCTCAACATGTACAAAAATAATAAAAATGTCCAAAAATAGAAGAACCACAAAATGAATGGTAACTGAATGACAAAGGAGAAGTGACAGTTCACACCCTTCCTTCTTGAAATTTCTGCTTAGTATGATAAACCAAAGGTGTAATTTTGAATGTTAATAATTACAAACTCATATTCTCCTGCTCCCAGAATTACACAGATAAAATAGAATATCTTTAAAATCTCTCATAGCCCAAAACATAAATAATTCTTCTAAATATTAATCATACAACCAATTCATGAAAATAAAAATATCAACAACCATCAACCACCAATCATCAACAAATCACCACCATCAGTGGCAATCATCAGTTACCATAATCAGTTAAGGATTACATATGGACATGAGTTCAAATGCCAGGGGATTATAATTCTGGTGATTTGATCTACTGAGAACATCTCATCTCTGTGAGTATTCTTTGTTACTGTATCAACTAATTTCTTGTCCCTAGTTTTTTTCTGCTTTTTAGTTCTAATAACATAAAAATGCAGGACTAATACAGCAATTAAAATATGTGTAAATACAAGCTTGTTTTCTTAATGAGACTTACAGATAACTGGAGAAAGCAATTTAGGGTAGAGACGACTCAGTGGAAATGCAAGACAAAGGCATGAGATGCAGCTAAACTATGTCTTGTTCTAAGCATAGTAAGCCACCTTGCTACCACTTTCCTATCACCACATACACGTAATAATACAAGCAGGGTCAGAATGTTGGCCAAAGCAGATAAAGCAAACAAATGAAGGAATTCCAGAGTAGTCATAAGGAATTTTAGGCTTTCTGGCATCAATCTCACTGTATGGTGAAAAAGAAAAGGAGGAGCTGGACAAGATGAAAACCAGCCTAGCAACAAACCCCCATTAATTCTCTCTACTTGCAAAGCCACAAGTCACATTGTCTCAAAAGAAAAAAGTCCATCTGACATGTAGAAAGCAGCTGAGAAAAGCTATTGCCACAATACTTATGGCTAAATATTTCCTTTTTGAACGTCAGTAACTGCAAACCATACAGATACAGACAGCTGAAAAATAGGCTACATCTTCTGCAGCTACTTCAAGGTCAGGTCTCCTAGGTGATCTAGCAGAAAGCATAGATCTCCTCTCATGGGACCACCACAGGCAATATTTGCCACTGAGAAGGAAAATATAAACAAACAAACAAACAAACAAACAGATTGATAAAGGAAACAAATTCTGCGTAGTGATTCTCCAACTGTGTGCCAAGCATTCAGGGGAATCATAGTCCAAGTTGTCATGATAACTTCTGAACCCTACTGCAGGCACAGTGATCTTTCAGCTCCTTTGGAAAAATGCAATAAAATCAAAGAAGCCAATTTAGATGAGGAACTCAGCTTCTAGCTCTCTAATAGGGATCCAGAAGCTTCAGTTACTCTACTGTAACCTTTCTACATTATGGAAGACAACCAAGAAACCTGACTTAATTATTAATCTATAAAACCTATTGCCTTCTACAGAAGAGTTTGGGAGAATACAAAGACAGCATCCACTTTGTTAGATACGGAAGATTTTCATCACAGAATCACATCCTCTTGGTCTTAAATAAGTCATCCTGAATTTAAGTGGAAGGACAGAATTTGCCCCCATGGGTAGGTTATCTCTTCATTACTTATTATCTGGAGAGGATTTTATCTGGTAACACCTCATGCTGGACTTTGCTAGAGACATACCCTAATATCTGGTCCTACCTGACTTTTGGGCATAGCTACTCAGAAGGCTCGAGTAATCTGCTCAGGAAACGGAGCACTGCACACTAGACTAGGTTAAAGGAAATAAAGGTAATGCTCTGGGGGGTGGGGGAGGAAAGTAATATTTAAGAAATTCACAATCAGTAGGAGAAAAGAGGGGGAAGAACAGTGGAAGTGAAATAAGCTACTACTTCTGCTAACTCACCTACACCCATGGTGGCTTTTAAAGGAATGAGTAACAGGAAAGATCATATGCTTATTCTTATGGTCCATTTTAAAAATTCTGTTCATCACCAGAAGGCCCCAAATGTTAGTTGTGTAATAAAAAGAATGCAGGGCAAGGAAGGACGAAGGTTCTGGTAATATGCAGCAGCAGATGGAGCTTCTATCTGACACAGATCTTTTATTCAAGCCCACTTCTCCATTAATTAAAGCAGTGGGCAAATGAAAACAAATTATGTCTCGCCATAATTGTCTCTACATAGACTTTCAAAGTTTGCCATGTGAGGTCTCACCAAATCTTTGAATGTACATGTCTCTATTCAGAAAAATCACTTACAACTCCAGGCTTTTTTTTTTTTGTCTTCTCATTAAAAAATCAGAATAAAACCATTATTTGAATTTGAAGTAGAACTGACCACCTTTGGATTCTGCCCCTCCTCCACTCCCCCAAGCTTTATGATTTAGTATCTGGCTAAGGAAAACTATATTTAATTAGGCTCATTAACCTTGCAGTGTGAACATGTCTTTTTTTTTTTTTTTTAAATAAGTCATCTGCTAGTCATCTGCACAATCATGTGGCTTCAGGGATAAAAGTAATTAAAGCAGTTACACTATAGCTAATTAGCCAATATTCTGTAATCACTCTTCAAGTTTACTTTTTCCTCTGAAGACATTTGAAAAAAATCATATTCAAAATCTTAACAGGAAATTCAACTCCTTCCTTTGAAGAACACGAATCCAAAAATACCACACATTTCCTCAGAAAACAATAAATAAAACCACTTCATTAGTATAATTACATAAATATCTAAGATATCTAACACATTCCTCATAAAAAAAGACTCAGCTTTTCGGAAGCTTTAGAAAACGTGTAGATGTTACCCTTCAGATGGTGACACAGCTAAAGAATGCCTGAGGCTGTAGTTTCACAAGCATTTCAAAGCAGCACTGTCCCCAAAAGAAGCTGCCCCCCACCTGTTTATTTCCTCCTCTCTGCCAGAAACAGCATGTGTGCTCCTGCTCGCCATGAACACATGATAAAATGGGTAAGGGAAGTGATGAAAGCTATTATTTCTGGAGAAGCTATTATAAAACTGTGTCCTGAACCTTTAGTGGAGAAATGAAGTATTCAGTTGAACAGAGGATGAATCCAGCTGGCCACGCGTAGATGAGCAAAAGATTTCAGGATCGAGTCTTGTTCAAGAGTTACGTTACCAAGTAAGCTATTTAGGGGCTTGGGAGTTATTCAGTTTCTTTGACACAGAAGATGTAATTATTTTCTCACAGTGACTCTTCCAATAGACCTATTTTACTTTCAGATGGGTCCTTCTTATACAAGAGAATCATAGAATCATAGAAACACTAGGTTGGAAAGGACCTACAAGATCATCTAGTCCAACCGTCCTCCTATCACCATCCCTACCCACTAAGCTACTAAATCATATCCCTTAGCACCTCATCCAGACGCTTCTTGAACAGTGCCAGGGACGGTGACTCCACCACCTCCCTAGGCAGGCCATTCCAGTGCCTGACCACTCTTTCAGAGAAAAAGTGTTTCCTTATATACAGTCTAAATTTACCCTGGCGCAACTTGTGGCCATTCCCTCTCGTCCTGTCATTAGTTATCTGGGAGAAGAGGCCGACCCCCTCCTCACCACAACCTCCCTTCAGGAAGTTGTAGAGTGCGAGAAGTTCAGTCTGCAAGTCATCAGCATTCACATATGCAAAGGAGAACACAAAGGCATGCATCCTAAACTAGAAATAAACTTTACTACCTTGTGACATTGGTAAGATCACATAATGTTGGCTGTGGGTCACATGAAGTGGCTCACAATATCCTCCAAAGCACTTTGAAAACCGCTGAGGAGCCTTTTCCCAAAATGTTGGCTGCTCCATGAGCTGTAGAACAACTGGAGCTTGGTTTCCTGCAGATCTGAGTCCACCACAGAGACCTCTTCTAATCCCAGTAGCCCAGCTGTCCTCTTATGGTCCTTATGACCATGTAGTAAGACTGCACATCATTACTTGGACAAAGCCAAAAAGAAGGTGTAATGAGAAGCCATACAATTGCTGAGCTGTGCCTGCCTTTGCCTCAACAGTGGAACCAGTTCATTCTGCCCAATGACTTAGTTATGTCCGAGACACCTGTCTTTATTTCAAATATGATTAAACTTATCCAGCAGATTCAAAAGGTAGTAAAGAGGAAATGGTGAAGGAACAGAGCCACTGTACAGGACAAAAACAGCTATTAATATATCAGAACAGAATTACACTGTCTTGAAAAGGGATGCAACAATTCATTATCTAAATGCCACTTACCACAGGCTAGCTCTGATATGCAAATGGCTCAGAAATATCAACTACGTATAATTAAAAATATCAATTGAAACATAATGAATGTATTTTTGGCCCTTGAACTAGAGGAGCTGAGCAACATGGATGGATTTTTTTCTAAAGAGTCGAAGAACGTACTTTGCAAAACAACTGTAATTAATTATACATTACTCAGAGTGTATACATATACATACACACACGTTAAAAAAAACATATATCCATAGAATACATTGGATTGGATGGTCTTTCACCCAACCTCATGCTCAAAGCAGAGCTAGCTCTCAGCTCAGACCAGGCTGCTCAAGGTCTTATGCTGTTGGGTCTTGAGAGTCCCCAAGGATGGACACTGCACAGCCTCTCCGGGCAGCCTGTCCCACTGCTTAACTGCCCCACATAAAGACATTTTTTTCATGTCCAATCTGAATCTCTATGGTTTCCATTAATGATTTCATTTCTTTGATGCCCTCCCTGTAGGGACAGGCAGGCTGCCCAAAGCCATGTCTTCCTCAGGCTGAACCAGCCCAGCTCCCTCAGCCTCCCTTCACAGGGCAGCTGCTCCCAGTCACAGCCATCTTGGTGGCTCCTCCCTCTCTACTCTGCTCGGGTGAGGCCACATCTGAAGTACTGTGTCCAGTTCTGGGCTCCTCAGCTCAAGAAAGACAGGGAACTTCCACAGAGAGTCCAGTGGAGGGCCACAGAGACAGTTAGGGGCCTGCAACATCTCCCTTATGGGGAAAGACTGAGAGAGCTGGGACTGTTCAGCCTGGAGAAGACTAAGGGGGGGATCTTATCAATGCTTACAAATATCTAATGGGCAGGAGTCAAGCGGATGGTGCCAGGGTCTTTTCAGTAGTGCCCAGCAACAGGACAAGGGGCAATGGGCACAAACCAGAATATAGGAAGTTGCATTTGAATATGAAGAAAAACTTATTTACTTTGAGGGTTACAGAGCTTTGGAACAAGCTGCCCAGAGAGGTTATGGAGTCTCCTTCTCTGGAGATATTCAAAACCTGCCTGGACACTCCCGTATAATCTACTCTAGGGAATCTGCTTTAGCAGGGGAGTTGGACTAGATGATCTCCAGACGTCCCTTGCAATCCCCACAACTTAACTTTTGTGATTCCTGTATCCAGGGCCCAAAAATGGATGTGTTGCATTCCGAATATGATCTAACAAGTTCTAAGCAGAGGACACAACCCCTTGCTTCCCACCAGATACTGGCCATGTCCCTGTTGATGCAGCCAGGAGGCCGTTGGCCCTCTCTGCAGGGTCCTGCGGCCCGTGCTCAGCTGGCTGCCCACCAGGGTGCCAGACCATCCCATGCACCTATTTCCCAGGAAGGCCAGGCCCAGCCTGAGTGCTGGCAGGAGATCTTCCTTCTCAGCGTAGGGCTCCCTGTTCAGCACTGCTCAGTTTCATAATGTTCCTGACGGCCCTTTCCTCTGGCATGTTTGGTTCCCTCTGAATGATCCAGGAAATTCAGTGCTGTCTGCAAACTTTATATGCAACCAGTCTATTGCTTCCTCCTGGTCATCAAAAAAAAGTTAAACAGGACAAGGCCCTGCACCACTCTACTTGGTATCAGCCTTGAAGTAGAGCGTGACCAGTCGACCCCTATCTTCTCAGCCAAACCATCCAACCAGGTTTTCATCTATTTAGGTATTCATCTATCCAAATGTCCCAATTTAGGTGCAGAAACATTGCAAGAAACAGTGTCAAAAGCCTTGCTAAAGTTGAAATAAATTACATTCACTGCTCTCATCAACATATCTAGTCATTCTCTGCTGGTCTTCAAACACCCTAGTTGCCATTTTCTGCCTCTACTCAACATTACAGAATGTCTTTCCCTCTCCACAACTTCTGGAGTTGTTGCATCAAAATTACATCTGCAGAGAACAGAAAACGCGTGGCAAATGTCTACATCCCTGCAGTGAAACCAAAGGAGCATGCTACTTAGTTTACACTACAAAACAGAAGCTGGTTTATGCGTTTCACTATTTTGTTGTAAAGTGGCATTAAAAAGTTGCATCTGATGCTTTTGTGGAAAGTGATAAAGCACAAAGCACCTGGTCCATTATGCTCAAGCATTGTTAAGAGCAGAGCAGGAGAGGCAGATTCCTTTCAGCCCTCGCAGTCAGTGCGGTGTACCTGACTGTACAAGAATGCTTCCACAGACAGTCCCTGTGGAATGAAAAACTTGTAAAATCCATTATCCATCTTCTTTACACAATTTTCTCACAGAAAATATTGCCAGTATATTAGACTAGTGACTCTCTGGCTGATTCATATAAATTAGTGTCTTTATCTGCTTTAGATGTACGTGTACTTCATTACAAGCAAACTGCTTTTTTTTTTTTCTACTGAAGTACAGCAATACAAAGAAAAGAATGAATTAATAGCTTTTAGAAAAATGTGTTTATTTTAGTAAAAAAAATCACATAGGGAAGCACTATATGTCATGATTCAAAGAAGAGTTTAGTTTGTCATTTATGAATAAAGACATGCTCTCTAACGGTGGCATCAGAAATATACCTCATAAGTGACATATGTATCAAACAAAGAAATGACAAACACAGAGAATAGGATTCTAATGAGATCAAGTATTTTTTTTTTTAAGATACCCTCTTACTAGGTGTCCCTGTTAGAAAACACCTATAATGCCACACAAAGCTCTGAGAGATAGGGAGCAAATCACTCAAGTTACTGTTAAAGCTGCTGGCACAAGCAGGCAAAACCTTCAAAATCTAGCCTGCAAGTCACAGGAGCAGTGTGCATAGCTAGCTACCATGGGAGATAAAGGCAAGTGTTTAACATACCCTCTTTGACAACTGCTACCAGCTAAGGTACAGTACTTAAAATAAGATACAGTAACTTACTTAAGATACAGCACCTGAAGTATTTCCCATGGGTGTTTTCTGGCAGAGTGAATGGCAAGGAGATTTGCTCCCTTAAGGCAGCCAACACAAGCCATCAAGCAGTTAGAAAAGCCACTGCAGGACACACCACAGCTTAATACATATGCAGTCACAGTGACACAGTCCCCCTGCGACGCCTGCCCTGTGCATCCCATCCAGACCATTTTGACCACAGCTGATAAAAACAAACATCTCTGGGAAGGGGTGGCAACAAACAGCTGGGGGCAATGGCATTTCCAGTTAAATCAGTTGCAGCTTGCAGAAGCTATGTAGTGCAGCTCCAGAGACATCCATCCCACCGTGTTCTCCGTTCATGATCTTGTCCACAAGTTAACCCTACCTCTGGGGCAGGGGAGGGCTATTTACAGAAAGAGTTACACAGAAGATTTGGGAAGTACTCAAAGATTGGTTTAGTGTGCCCAAAGACCAAAGAGTATGATTTTCTGGTCAGTTGCACATTGAGTCCTTTTTTTTTTTTTTTTCCCTCTTGACCGCAGTTGTACAGCAAGACCCAGCCAAATGTTGATCAACTCACCTGTCTCTATCAATGATTTTATACTTGGTAGCACTGGCTACCTTATGAGTACTCCAACCTGTTGGAGGACAGCTGTTTGATAAAACTAAACTGACTTCAGATTCATCAGATTCATGCTTCTTGAGTTCCTGCACAGACAATTAATTGTAAGAATAAATTTGCAGTAAGAAGTAAAACACGTGCCTAGCTTACAATAGCTGGAGAGCATGTGCAAACTTGTGTGCCAACTTTTTTGGAACAGACGCAAAAGTTTTGCCACTGTAGTATTAACGCATTTGTGTCAGCAAAAAAAAAAAAAAAAAAAAAAAAGCCTGCTCTTGCACTAGAGAGTACACGCATGTGCTACTCTGCTGCATGCGTCCTGAACTCTGCTCACACTGAGATCTCCCTGCTTCTCCACTTTCTCTTTTCCACACCGCCCCCCTGAATCTTCCCCACTCAATACGCTCCTGTACTCCTATTGACCACACTGTCATACCCCTCCGGATAGATCGTAAAGGGGCTAAGTCACCTTCATTCACTCCACCCTTGCACTGGGGTTTGGCTGTATGGAGAAGCTGGAAGGCCATTTATCCTTTTCTGAGCCCAGCTGTGGGCAGAATACAAGTTCCAAGCAGGGAGTGGCACAGAATGCCTTTCTGGGCAGACCTCTGCCTTCTGTAGGGCACAGCCACCTCTCAGGCCTGAGTATCACCTGCAAACATCAGAACAGCCTCATCAGCCCTCAGAGAGCAGGCGGCAAACAAGGAAAGGACAAGTCCTGGGTTCAAAATCGAGTCAATAAAGTGTTGTGAACCTCTCAGGGGAGAGGAAGTGAGAAGGAAATGCCATAGGAAGGTTTCACTGGGCCAGAACCTGGCACGCAGGAGGCGATGTGACATGGCAGTGTGACATGGCCACAGCCACCGTGTGTCCCCGAGCCAGGGCACTATGCAAGAGCACACCACAGCCTGCAGAGCACCGAAAGGAGGGCGGGCCTCCTGGAAATACATCACACGGCTACCCAGAGGGCCTAGAGGCATCAGAACTCTGCTTGTACTTTCACTTATAAGGAAAACTGACAGCACTTGCAGGATTCTGCAGAACCTCACTCGCACTCGTTTAACACCGGGAAGCGGCCATACGCGCTCACGTAGCCTGGCTGCAAGCAGGCGCAGGGAGCTGCTCTGGGAGCAGCCCGGCCGCTGACACCCCGCTGCGAGCGGGGCAGCCACAGCGAGTGCTGGGGGGAAGCAGCACCAGCACCAGCCCGCACCGCCACTCCCGCGCTGCCTGAAGCCTCGCGAGGAGACGCCCCCGGGCTCCCCCCATTCCCGGCCCTCGCAAGGGGCGCGCGGCCCCGCCTCAGCCCGGGGCCGCTCACACACGAGCTCCCGCCGGAGGGGCCGCCCCCCGCAGGCCTCCCTCCCCCTTACCCAGCTCGGTGCCCGGGTTTCTGGCCGCCATGGCCCGCGATCAGGGCGGCTTTCCGCCGGGCGGGCAGATTGGGACCGCGCCGGTCCCGCCCCGCGCCGGCAGGAAGCGCGGTCTGCCCCGCGAAACAGCGATCCCCGGAGCCCCGGGCACACCGAGGGAAGGGAGGGCGGAAAGCGAAGGCGTGGAAACACCGAGACCAGGAGCTCCGCCACCCACACAGCTGCTTTCATTTTTTTTGAGAGGTGCAGGCAAAGGTCAGCACCCCGGGCCCCCGCCCCGGGAACCCAGGCCGGCTCCTAATTTCCTCACAGTTCAGCACGCTCTTCAGGCTCCTTTAACATAGGCAGAGTAAGCTCTATATAAGCCTAGTTACTTCGTAAAGCTTTCTAATAACACCTGAAAAATGAAAGTCTAGTGAGAAAGCCATTGACAATTTCATGGGCTTTTTTTTCTAGCTGTAGTGATACAAATTTTCAGGAAAAAAAGTGTTAAACATTGCCAATACGAACATTTGCAACTTTAGACCTACTCATTCATTGCTAGCATAGAAACCACAGACTCCACGACAGCATCCTGTGAAGCAGTGAGGAGCCACAGCTCCTACATTTGGGAATGCTATTTGAGTTCTCTACGAAATGCCAAGCGGCTGCCTGAGATACAGCACAAAGACTGCTCTACAGGAAGCTTCACCGTGGGCAGGGAGGGGGAGCTTGTTCTAAATACACCTTTTTCAGCTGGTGAAGTAAGCTTCCCAGGTGAAGTATGGGACTTGGAGTCCGTGTAAGCCACAAGAGAATTAAAAATGACTGAAACAAACTGTTTAGCTGTAAATCAGAGGGGCACTTGTTTTTAGGACAAAACTTAAATATTCAAAAATTAATTTTTGAGTTGCATCACTGAATTGACAAATGTTTAATGATATCACTATATATGAAGAAGCCAAGGCTCATTTTATCTTTATTTTCCTCCAGATTACTCTGTTTCTTCCCCCCTCCACAGAGTACTTAAGGCTGGAAGCAAACTCAGGAGACTGAGTCAAAGCCCCCTGCCCTGGGGGGCACAGCTTCAGCAGGTTCCCTAGAGCCATGTCCAACTGGGTTTTAAGCATCTTCAAACTGGAACTTCTAAAGCCCTTCTAGGCAACCTGTTCCACTGTTTGACTGCCCTCGCTGGAAAAAAAATGGGGTTTTTTATGCTTAGACAACTGCCTTTCAATTTATACCCAGCTTTTCAAATGTTAAGCTTCAATCTTCTTCTAACATCTCTTCTAGCCTTATTATATGCCTTTGGGGAAAAATCCAGAAGAATATAAACAAGTCTGAACAAAGGAAACATTATATAAAAATACATGCATATACCTGCTTGTTTTTTCCTCTCCACACAGAGCACCTTGTATAAACCTTCCAGTATTAACATTAAAGGAAGTGACAAGAAGAAGAATGGCAATATTTTCTTTAATGAAGAAAGAATGAGTTTTGACCTTGAGAGTGTAACTTTTTAATGCAGTCTAGAGGACTGAACCCAAGCTTTTTACAGACTCATAGCCAACCTCTGAGATTTCCAATGTACAACCACGTATGTCAGGTAGTACGTTTAGTTTAGGAGTTCTCGATGCTTTTGATTTAGAGACTCAGTTTTACATTCAAACTTTAAAGAATAAAATGACGCAAGGCTTACATATCAAGGAACTTGCCACCCTCTGTACCACACTAAAACATTCTTATTACTTTCCCTCTGGATAATACAAGAACAGATGCTAGAAAGGCTTACACCATTAACTTGGCTGCTTTTCCATTCCATGAACCCAATGCTAAACAGTAAAGTAGGAGTTTTGAGAGGCATTTTATTTAGACAACTGAAAACAGTTAAACATTCAGAAGCAGTGTACAATGAAACAAAAACCGAATACTTTTAGTACATAATCCCCTTTTCAACTAAAGCCAAATCTTCCAACTTTCAAGGAAAAAAAAAATGGGTAAAAGCCATTATATTTGTTCTCCATAATAAAGAAAACACACTACAATGAGTCTAATTGAAATTGGAGAGACTGGATCTTGGCTTGCACGCTTCTTTCAAAAGACAGTAGGCAGTTATGCTGAAGAGATAGCAAAACTCTACTACTTGTCTTTTTTTTTTTTTTTTGGATACTCAGTTCTCTTACAGACAACACCTAGCCAGTTCCACCGCATTCTCATCAATTACTGCCCATCTTTGCCTTATGTAGAGAGTGCACTCCGGAAGGCTGCTGTTTATCACTGCTCACTTGATTTAGTCTTGTATGTCCATACATTGCATAACAATTGAGATAATCACGCCTTAACTTCAGGAGTTGAGCTGTACACCGTATCTGAGTTTTCAGAGGCAACTTCTTCTGCAATCAAATAGAAAGAATCACCTTACATATATAAACCGAAGAAATATTGCAGTAGCTGTTTTAAAGACCAGTTTAGTATGCATTTCCATTTAATCTGATTCAGGTTTTTCCTACTACATCTGTTCAGTCTGCAGGATCACACAGCCCTAGTCACTAGTCTGACACTTAACATACAGTCATTTTCAGGAAAACATACTCAAAGACCTTTTGAAAGGAGTGAAAAATGCCAGAAGGTACTTGGAGAAAATTAACTCTTCTATACTAAATAAGTCTTGACTGATCTTTTAACATTTAGCTGAGTTGAAGTTGGCAGTTCAATGTATTACCTATTTCCTCCTCTGCAGTTCCTGGAAGGGTGGTCCTTGCTTTTGCTGCTTCTGCGTTCTCCTCTTCTGCAGAGAGGAGAAAAAAAAGTCAATAACTTCAGTACTCCTCGACACTCAAATCAAAAAATAATTTCTACTTTTTTTAGCATTGAGGAGAAAGAGCTGGGTAAGCAATTCTGTTAATAGGTATTTGCTTGTAGTTCTCTAAACACTACTATCCCCCACCCTCAAGAAAAATTAGAAGTACAAAGCTTATAATATACACTTTCTATAATGTGAAGATGTGAGACTGTAATTTGACATGAAGTGCTTGTATTAATTAAGCTTACAGATTTGAAATTGCTTACATGACAGCTACAGAAGTAAATCCTTAAATCCAAGAGACCTGAGTGACTATAAAGACACCAAAATGACAGTACATATACCATAACTTCAGATGATGTTTGCCATTTATATTACTATTACCTAAGAATTCTTAATGAAGCAGCCAAGTTTCACCAGGAAAAAGAAAAACAACAAAAACACCACACACTTACCAGGAACTACACACTTCCAAAGACCATAGGTTTTCCCTACTGTTGTCTGCCACAGCCTTAGTGTACCATCCTCTGAGCCACTGGCATATAACTCTCCATCAGGGCTAAATCTCACACAGTGAATTGGACCAAAGTGTCCTTTGTAAGATTCTATAAGAGAACATATCAAGGCTAGTAATTTCAGATTTCAGTCAACAGCAGAAATAAATTAGGAAAAGCTGACCATAAGGAGAAAAAAAAAAGTGATGGGGGCACTTCCCCAGTATTTTACTTCTAATGCAAAACAAAGTTTCTAATAATTAGTATACCCACAATCTCTTAATTTAGATAACATTAACATTTTATTAAATGCAAGAAAATGGGAGCTTAATTATTCTAGGCAAAATTAAAAAGCAAGCCAGTAGCATTAAGTACACACACTGTTTTGTCAACCACTCACTGTGCACACATCTGATTTTAAATGAGGACAGCATCAACAGACAAACTTAAAAATACACAACCATCACATTTTTCATACAGCCAACTGCAACTCATTAGACAATTAATGAATTCCATAGTATGACATTTAAGTTAACATACAGGTTGCTATTGCAGCAGCATGAGATGACTCAACTTTTTTTTTTTTTTTAAATAGCTGCAAAGAGCTATTTAATGGACGCTTTAATTGAGTAACATTAGATATACTGAGAAAGGAAAGCCCCCTAACTGACAACTATTCTTAGTATAGCATGCTCTGCAAGAAAAGTACTTATTTCAGTACAAATTTAATTCATTAGCCACTAGGTCATTAATCGAACACTTGTCAGAACCGATTTTTTATTATAGAAGCCAAAACTTACCTAATTCTTCTCCTGTGTTATAGTCATATTTATAGAGTTTAAAATCTTCACCACCAGCAACTAAACATTCTTTCTCAGGGTGAAGCGATGCAGAATTGATTGTAGCAGGAGCTTCAAATGATTTAATCTGCTCTAGACTGAGGGGGGGGGGGGG
>WBMW01005599.1:168297-208793 GCA_013396635.1 Penelope pileata
TGTTATTTTAAAAAAGGGTCCTGAGAGCGGAGGGGCTCAAGTTCTACAAATAACTGCTTTTAAGAAAAACAGAAGACACCCATACACAGTTTCCAAAACAGATATTAATACTTGCAATTCAAGCTCATCAAGTTTAGAAACAACTAGTTCAGAATAAGCAAAACACACAAAATGAGCTCACACATTTCAAACTACTATCTGGAATATGCTTAAAAGTAACTTGCTTTAAGACATCATAGAGATTGTATAAATTAGTTCTCTGAAAAGCACTAAATTGGACTCTGGATCAAAATCTTAATGACAATTATAGCTAGAACTATGACTATGGCACCCAGTCTTTACAGTCCAGCATCTTACAGGCAGTTAGGGATCACTATTTTAGAAAAGGATAGCTGTTTCACACTCTCTGTCAAGATTGCAAGCAAAGATGTTAGTTCTGACAGCTTGGTGATTTTTACCCACAGCCATTACCCACCCATTCCTCAACCCATGAAAATCCTGTGTTTTGGACTCACGTTTCTGCACTATGAAAAGCAATAGTCTTCCCATAGGTTATCACAAGTATCTGCCCTTCTGGAACATATTCCATGCTGCTCACTGACATTGCAACATTTAGTGCCTTCACTTCAGTCATGGTACTCCGGTCCCAGAGGCTTAAGACGAATCAGAAAGAAAGGAAAGACTCTCAGTTTACTTGAGCAAATCAAACATTTTTCACCCCCATCCATGGGGAGCAGTGGTTTAAAAACACCACCCAATAAAGAATATTTGATTCCACAGGCACTTTTGATTTTTGGCAGTATTCTTACCTTTGCTTTGCCTAGCTTTACCTAGGTGAGAATTAAGGCATGCTTACATTAAAATACTGCTACTTTTGAAGCTTAATGCAGCAACATTAAACAGTACACATACTATTTAACTACTTAAGGATTCTCTTAAAATATTAAAAACCTTATTATGAGCCTTGTGAGTAATACAGCTTCCTAGAAACAAGGCTTGAAGATTCCATTCTGCCTTTTTAAACTCAGAACACAAAGAGCTATAATACCAATTTACACAACAAATACTCATTTAATGTAATTCAGCGTTTTGCCTGGGCATGCAAAAGATATCTATACAGAAATCAAATTCTAACAAATAAGAAACTTTCATAAATTAACTGAATGCTCCATTTCTATTTCTAAAATTCAGAGGGAGAAAAAAGATCAGTCCCTTTCCTATCTCGAACACAAGTAAACTGAAAAGAACTGGAGCTGAAAAGGAAACTACAAGGAGACTGCACCTGTGACTTCACTCTACCCACCATCCTTCCACAAAGCAGAAAGCCACTCTATTTCTCTATACCATAAACATAAGAATAGTGAAACAATTAGGCATGAGATGATACTGATCCTATCAGCCAGAAAGCTGAGGAAGCAGCAAGGCCCATATTCCATCTTTTCTGGTCAGCGTAGTTTGAGGAAAGATCTTTGTCATTTCATCTCCCAAGCAGCCAAGTTTGTCTAGGTTTCAGCACATCTACCATAAATTAAGCAAAACATTTAACCATGACTGGATGAGCCATCTTATAAAACCATGAAAGCCTTCTCAACTTCTCAGCATGGTAGAGAAAGACAGCTATGTCTATCAGGAGCGTGCTGTTTCCAGAGAGGCTTTCCTGTCTTTTATCCCAGCCCTTGGCTAGTTCACATCTCTTTCAAAGCTTGACTGAAACAAAAAAACCAACAACAACAACAACAAAAAAAAAAAAAAGGCAGCAACACTTCAGCATGTGTCTTCATGAGACCTCACCTAGAAATTAATCTCTAGATTTAATGAAATAAATTAATTCTACTTCTCAGTTGTCAAAAGACCACCTCTTTCTATAAGGGAGGAAACGTTTATGGGGTAAATTAGAATTACTACAAGAATTAGGTCTCCACCATAAAAGAACTGGATTAGGTATATCTAGGATCAAAGAGCCTGTGTTACTTATATCCTTTACCAAAAGGACATTTATTGTTACAGTCTCTGACAGAGGATCATTAAGAGTGAGCTTCTCAGAAAACTAGAAGTTATTTTTTCTTACCGGACAGTTTTATCATCAGCTGAAAGAATCTGTTTGTCATCACTGCTCCATAAAGCCTTTTTAATACCAGAAGTATGCCCACTGACAACATCAGGTTCTCAAAATAAAAAGAAGTATTTTAGCACATTTAAGAACAAATTAACACCATGCAGCAGTTTAGGAGCTCTGGTAATCTACATGGGTTTCTACTTACCAGAAACTGTAAAATTGCTTCAAACACTGCTGGCTTTATTTACAGATCTTATTCTAAGAATAGGATAAATGCACTTTGGGTATCCAATTGTCTAAACCTAAAAAACCTTCACTAATTTAACGTCAATATTATCTATGTCATAACAGTCTTCAGTAGTTCAGTACCAATATGAATTTAAGTACACTTAATTACGTAGAGACTTTTCCATTTCAGATGGTGTAATTTCAATTAAACCTACTCCCAATAAGTCTCTGTTGAAGTAAAACATGCCATCCTTGAGGCTCCTTATACATAAGCTCTACTTCACTTATAAAAGAATAAATTTAACACGCAGTTTATTTTAGCATAGCAAACTGTTATAGAGATGTTTGTAAAACATGTGGCAACTTTGTCTTTTGTGATTCATAACAACTTTCAGACCTCATATTTAATTTACACACAAAAATACAAACCACCACCACAAAACCAACAAGAAAACAAAAAATCAACAAGAAGAACCAGTTTTAACTGCAGACTCACCTGCTTCAGGCTTGCTTAAATCATAGATACGCAACAATTTGTCTTGTCCACCTGTTAACAGATAATTGCTATCCTGAAACAGAAATTACAAAGGATCAACTCTATTTTGAATTGAAACCTTCATCCATGAGTCTTAAAATAACAGTTCGTCCTCTCTGACAGCATCTAAAACATTTACTACAGTTACTATGTTACAAACTGTGAGTTCTACGCCAAATGACTTGCCAGTTAAGACACACACATAAAAAGAAAAGCAGCTAATACCAAAACATACCAAAGAGCTCACTTCTCCATTCAGTATGCCATAAAGGTTTTTCATACCTGTGTAAAATCCACACTTTTGACAATGTGTTTGTGAGCCAATGTGATTAGTTCATCTCCTGACACAGCATCCCACACTTTGCTGGATAACAAGAGAAAACATGTCTATTTCAGGCATATCAGGACAGATCAGTCTGGACAGTCAAATTACTTTTTCCTTTCCTAACCTATCCTATGCAATCTGACCTGTCATCACCATTACATTTTTATCACAGCTGCTATATTCTAATGAACTACAATGCAGTCAGTAAGTATAACTTGTATGCTTTTACTAAAGCTTTTTTTAGTCATATCCCACCATTTCTCTTCACCTTCAGGATAATGCAGAATTAGCATTTTAAAGACAAAGGTGGCTCTTCTCCACAACTTTCATGGATTGATTACTAATAACCTTATTTGACTTGTCAAATATATTAATATACACTGCAAGTTCAAATGAGCAAAATGTAAATAAGAAATAATTCACTAATATTTCTGCAAGTTGTCTTGTAATAAAAAGTAGCTGACTGGAAGACAAAATAAAAAACACTCTTTCAGCTGTGGTACAACTACAGTCCTGAAGTTCACAAGCACAGAAATGTTTATTCCAGCAAACTAGTACAGTAATTAACTATATTTGCCAAGAAGCAGCCACATTGTTCAGCATTATAAGAGTTAGCTGTAGCTGCTTGCAAGAATCTAAAATTCTAGGTTTTAATGTAGCTATCCGTAAATAAGCAAACAATTTACTTAAAAGAAAAAAAAATGAGTAACTTAGTACAGCTGTACTAAAAAAGTGCTATTGATTAAAATTAAAATACAGACTTCCAAAGCAGTTAGTCACTTACGCTGTAAAATCTGCTGCTGCTGTAGCTGCTTTAGTGGCGTCTTTATTCAAAGTAGCACCCCAGACAGCACCTTTATGACCCAGGAACGTGCCAATCCAGTCTCCCGTGTCACCCTGGCGTAGCATAGGCTTGCCGTCTTCAGGAAGAGAAAATCAGTATTTAGATAATGTAACAAAAAAGGGAGCTGCTCTAAGAAAAGATTCCCTTGCATCAACGTGGAACAAAAATTAAATTGCCACCAGCCTGGCCTCCCTTAATGGAAATATCACATATCTGCTGAAGTTGTTCTTTGCAGAACAGTTTGGCTGAAGAACTCAGATATACAGCTGCACCTCCTGCATGCATCTAAAACCAGAGACACTGAACTACTACCCCAAGCAAGGCTCAAGTTTTCTTTCGGTTTTGTTTCTACAGCAGAAAGGAGCACTCAGTATCTGTTGGGTACTTTTAAAGCCAAGTTTTCTTCAGGCAGGTCAGTTCCTTCAAGTTTGGAACAGTATTTTCAGATTAATAGTACACAAAGAAGAGCCTTGGGTTTGGAAGTAGAGACGCTTAAAATACAAAGAGATATACTGTAAAAAAAATGAAACAGAATTAAAAAGCCTTTCTTGTGATTATTTTTTCTTGCAGGCTACCAAATATTGCTCACATGAAGAAACAGAGCTGACTACAAAGCAATCAAAGGCAGAGAGGAATGTCCTTTTAAACTCACGAACACACACAGAAGGTTATCATGCACACATATGAATGGAAGCGCTGTTCCCAGAAAGGAGCAGAGGAGTTCCCATGGGAGGGGAGGCAGACATCGCTGCCCTGCACGCTGCAAGGCCACTGCCTCGGCTGCGGGGGAGCTGCCTTCAATTAAAGGCTGGAATGGGATATGAATACAGGTGGTAAAAACGGGCATTTCCAGGCAAATATTTTCGAGTCTTCCCCTCCCCACCCTTTCGCAATTTGGATCCAAACTGACCGAACGGGAGCCCTCGCACCCTGCGGGCTAACTCGAGAAGTGAGCCCCGCACCACACAGCAGCCAGCCAGCTCCCTTTCCCGTCCGGTAGCCCCGGTGCTGCTTTCAGAGCCCCAGCGCGGCGCTGGGTGCTCGCCCCGACCCCGCTGCCCATCGCCAACCCCTCACGAAGGCGCCGGTGGCGGCCGGTGCCACCCGCAGCCCGCGAGCAGCGGCCCTCGGCCCGCCCGCCCCCCGCTGCCTCGCGGCAGGAGCACGCCCGGGGACCGCGTCCCCCCGAAGGGGCCGGCAACGCAGGCCCGCCCCCCGCCCCGGCCGCGCTCACCCTTGCAGGCGCTGATGAGGAAGTAGCCGTAGGGGGTGACGCCGCTGAAGGCCAAGTCCACCACGGGCCGCGTGTGCCCGGAGCACGTCAGCGGGGTCTGTCTCATGGCCATGGCGGCGGAGGGAGCCGGGGGCGCGCGGGGAGCTGGGCAGGGACGCGGGGCCCCTCCGGCCGGGCAGCAAACTGCGACCGCGGTGCTGGCGGCGGCGGCGGAAATGACGGACCGGAAACGCTCCGGAGCGGAAGCGACGTCGGCGGGCGGGCACAGAGCCGGAAGCGCAGGCGGGCGGCCGGCAGGAGGCGCAGTTGACCTCGCGCGGCGGCCGTTTTCGAGGAGTGGGGCGGCCCTGAGGGGCGGGGCGGCCGCTCGCAGCGCGTGGGCGGCTGTGATGTCATTTCAGCTCTCTCGTTCTGCTGCCTGGAGACAGAGCGCTGCGCTGGCCCTCAGCGTCGTCGCTGCTGGGGCGCTCGGCGTGGGAGCTCTACTGTTGCGACTCCCAGTGCGACCCATTTGTGTATTAGGGCTGTGCTGTGCCCCTGCCCGTCTCCCCAGCTCCTTTCCAGTCAGTTCTCTGTCCCTGAACGGAACTTGTCTGTTCCCTGCAGGCTCCTAAGCCAGCAGCAGCCTAATCAGAACGCAGAAATATTTCCACTGAAGTGTGAGGTAACTTCAGTCGCCACTGCTGTTCTTTAAGGCACTCTGTTTCAGTCTCTGACCACTGGGTGCTTTGTTTGTCATCCCAGGCTTCTTAGATTACAAAAACTGACCAGATTTTGTAAATTTATGACCTGTCTTCATGCATACTACCACCATAACTGACTTTTGGAGTTTTTCCACTGACAGCCACAGGCTGCCGCATAGACCTTTCAACAGTTCTGAGCTTCCCCTTGGTGGTGCTGCTGTCTCACCATGCTTTGGCAGAGCCCTGTAGCTTAGTCTAGCAAATCTGAAGCTAGAGGTTGTAACTGCAGGAATTCAAATGCGTCTCTGAAAGATTTTAAAGTAGCATTAATAGTTGTATTTCGGTAAAATTCCCAAAATTTGTTTCTCTGGATAGCCTGTTTATGACTGAGGAAGTTTCTGTGGTTTACCCCATCCTTAGAAATACCTTTAGAGATTTATGTATAAATATTTTTCAGTAAAATGTCTTAAACTTAAAAGTACAAGAACCTAGTACAATTTTATCGCATGTAGGTTGCTCCAGAAATAATGCCTCCTATTTGTTTCCATGGAAACTACAACAGATGCAAAGAGCACAATAACACTATTTGGTAGAGAAAATTCTCCGCTACAAAACACTCTTTTTTTGGCATAGTCGCCACAATTAGCTGTGTGGTTTCATCAGCAATGAACAGGAGCCTGCATGCTGCACTCGTAAAAATCTGCACCAGCGGAGGTGACCCACTGTCTCCCCTGCTGAAATGCACCACCCCCGCCTCACTGTGCTCACCCCCACTGGCTGGTCTCCAGAAACGTTCAGCAAGCCCATTCAGAATGTCAGTGGGTACCATTTTTTCTGCATGTTGGAATTCAGTCCCACACCTTTGCTTCATCTGCACTCCCATGTCAGACGCCATTGTGTCAGACTGCCCCTCTGCTGCCATCTGTCGCACGACAACAAAATGGAATGGAATATTGGTGGGAAGGTTCAATCTCTCTGCTGCCATCCCACCACCATCCACGTCTGATGTTGTGGGCCAACATAACAAAATGGTAAGCATTACTTTCAGAGCAGCCTCAGTACTTTCTATTGTAGCAATGTTCGCAAAATGTCAAGGTGTATTCTAATCCTCCTTTGTGCGTCTGTTTGTCCTATTCTTTGTCTTTTTTTTTTCTTTATAATTGTACTGGCTTTGTCTTCAGTAGGACCATGCAACATTTTTAACTAATAGACAAAGGGAAAAAATATTTCCAGTTTGCTGGGAGGTCGATGTAAATCAGAAGAGAAGAAAAAACAGATACCTGAAACCTGTAAAATCCAGAGTACATTCAAAATACCAGTAGACCAACAAAATTTCCAAACCCATTACATTGATTAATGTTATCAAGAAGTTTTTTATATGCTGGAGGAATATAAAAATTCTAGTGAGGAACACGATGGGTATTGTTAAGCCAGATCTCTAAAAGGGACTTCAACGCCTCATGTGGGACTGCAGCAGACTTCAAACATCATGCTTTTTACTGCTATGTTTTGTCCTGAAGAAATTTACTGGGTGGAAACATGTATTGATTAAGTGTTATCAGCTACTGCCTGGTTTTATAAAAGTTATACATCTTCTGGGAAATGGACATAGCGCAAGCACAAGTACAAGCGTTACCTAAGCACTACTCCCACACTGTGCCCGTGCTGTATTCCTACATTAGGTGATGGATTCCCAGTGGGAGCTGACACCTCCTGCTTGGCTGCAGGCAGCACCCCTCTTAGCCTCACTTCCCACCCACTAGCTCTCTGGGCTGAACCAGACGGCAGCATCCCAAAACTGATTTTTGCCTTCCACTTTGAAGATATTTCAATTTCTACATACAGTAGCCGTACAGCCATATGGCTGGTCAAGGGTGATACTTCAAAGTGTAGAAATTTCTTTCTCTCTTAGCCTTTAGAGTCATGACTTCACCATGATGTAGAAGGGTATGACTTCCTAAGTTGCAATTCTGCAAAGCAGGGGCACTTTTGGAAAATGTGATTAAAGACATATGGAAATAATACTGAAAATGAAGTTATCTACCTTTTTTTAATAAGTCAAATCTTTAATACCATGACCAAAGATCATCATTGAAAGTCTCTGAAGTTTCTCCTAGGCCTAACACAGGGTATATCTTGCATGATTCAGCAAACCAACTTGCTTTGCAGCAGTCTCAGATTTTTTGTCTCATATTGCTGGGTACGTTCTGCATCTTTAGCTCAACTCCAACTAGAAATTTCTGTCAGCATCATTTCTTGAAGTGAGAGTGGGGAGGGGAAACACTGCCATGGAGCGTGTTTGGGATTGGAGAAGGAGAAACACTTTGCCATGGAGCCACTGTATGTAGACTGAGAATTGTCTTCAGGAGGAAGCGTTTCAAACAGAACAATGGTGAGAAGGGAAAGGGGCAAACGTGCAGAGAACAGGGGCAAACATACACAGAGCAGGAGCATAAGGAGACACCAAACTGATTGTCTGGGGCTCTTGCAGTGTCCTGATGCAGTCAAGTTCTGTTAGGTGTGCTACCTCTGTGCTCAGAGCTATTGTCTTCCTTTGCTGGAGCCTGACAGCCTTTGGCTCTAGGTGAACCTCCTCTGGCATGACATAATCATAGGATCATAGAATCATTAGAGTTGGAAGGGACCTGTAAAACTCATGTAGTCCAACTCCCCTACGATGAACAGGGACACCTACAGCTAGGTCAGGTTGCTCAGAGCCCTGTCCAGCCTGACCTTGAATGTCTCCAGGGATGAAGCTTCCACCACTTCTCTGGGCAACCTTTTCCAGTGCTTCACTGCCCTTATCATAACAAACTTTTTTCTTATATCCAATCTAACCCCTCACCCTTCTTTTAGTTTGAAACCGTTTCCCCTTATCCTATCCCAAAAACCCTGCTAAAGAGTCTGTCCCCTTCTTTCTTACTGCTCCCCTTTAGATATAGAAAGGCCACTATCAGGTCTCCCCAGAGCCTTCTCTTCTCCAAATGAACAGCCCCAGCTCTCTGAGCCTGTCCTTGTAGGAGAGATGTTCCATCCCTCGGATCATTTTTGTGTCCCTCCTCTGGATGTGCTCCAACAGGTCCCTGTCTCTCCTGTGCTGAGGACTCCACATCTGGANTACTGAGGACTCCACATCTGGATGCAGTGCTCCAGGTGAGGTCTCACCAGCGCAGAGCAGAGAGGCAGGGTCACCTCCCTTGACCTGCTGGCCACACTTCTTTTGATGCAGCCCAGGATGTGATTTGCTTTCTGGGCTTCAAGGGCACATTGCTGGTTCATGTCAAGCTCACCATCCACCAGTACCCCCAAGTCCTTTTCGGCAGGGCTGTGCTCTATCCTTTCGTCCCCCAGCTTGTATTGGTAGTGAGGGTTGCCAGGACCCAGGTGCAAGACCTTGCACTTGGATTTTTTGAACTTCATGAGGTTCTCCTGAGCCCACTGTTCAAGCCTGTCTAGATCCCTCTGGATGGTGTCTCATCCCTCAGGCACATCGACCACACCACGCAACTTGGTCTCATCTTCAAACTTCCTGAGGATGCACTTGCTCCCACTGTCAATGTAATTGATGAAAATACTGAAGAGCATTGGTCCCAGCACTGACCCCCGAGGGACGCCACTCGTCACTGATCTCCATCCAGACATTGTGTCATTGACCACCACTCTCTAGGTTCAGTCCTGCAGCCAGTTCTGCCTCCATTGGACAGTCCACCCATTGTATCCATATGCCTCCATTTTGGAGAGAGAAGGATGTTATAAGAGACCATGTCAGAGGCCTTACTGAAGTCCCGATAGCTGATCCTCACCTCCTAGCACCATTGTAACACTCCCATTTGGTTATGTTTATTCCCTACAGTCTGATGATCTTTGATTTAGAAGTAGATTAATTCTGTGCACTCAGGCAAGGCATCTTTTAATACAGAGATTGTTAGAGAAGCTAAGCTGTAAAACAGGCTCTCAGGTTTTCAAGACAGTCTAGAGAAGGTATGGGGAAAAGAAGAAAAGGTGGAAAAGAAGAAGCTTAACATAACTATAGTAAGGTTTTGTTTTGTTTAAGCCATGATTATTATATATCTGACTGCAGTAAAGTAAACAAAGTTCATTTAAAACTTTTTATTCAGTTTCATATTTATCCATTCATTATCCAAATAACTGTCTTGCAGTGTTGAATAAATATTCGTCGACCCCAACTTGTGAGGAAGTAATCAGGGCCTTGTAATCATACAGAGTAATTTGTCTCATTACTTCACTGAATAACAAGTATGCCAATCAAATGTTATAAAGCACCTGGGCAAGATCATCTTTCACTTACGATTTATGATTCAGAGTATCTGCTTGATTAAACATCTTTCCACAGACAGTGATTGAATTTTCTCAGAAATTGTTGCTGAACATGAATAAAGCTATCTTGGTGAAAGGTCATATTTCTAGTGCTTTGATTAAAGTAAATCAAGCAGAGACTGAATCAAGGAGAGGTTGTTTAGTATACATATTTACATTTCCAAAGATTCCTTTCTTATGTTAGAGAGCATTGTTGGAAATACTTTCTCTTGCCACTAAGTGGAGCTCCTTACATATCTATTAGAACGTTATTGCTCTAACTGGTAGCTTCTACTCTGTGGTGACTTTTTGATGGTGATTTCTGCTTGTACATGTCAGTCTTGTGGACATAGCGCTAAAGCTACGGGATGCTTAGTTCTCTGAAATGAATTGGCTCAGCAGGTGAATGGAGACCTACTGGTGTCACAAGAGGCAGCAGCAGGGCAGCCCCTTTGTTAGGTGACCTTGAATCGGAGTTATTCTAATGAATTGAATATTCAGTGTAATGGGTAAGCATGCTGATGCTCTTTACCTCTGTTACTAAGTTTTCATTTGGAGAAATGTTCCCTACTAATTAATATATCTAAATTAGGGGAAAAAAAAAAAAGGAATAGCTGTTTGCTGAAGGATGATGTGTTGCAGATGCTGTGTGCAGATATGTAAGAGCAACTGCAGACTGTGTGGCTGTGTTTTCACAGGGGAGTAATTATAATTGAGAGCCAGCCTTAAGCAGTCAATTATCACCAAGTAACTGGATGAAAGATGTAATCATATTTCACAGATAGTAGGTAAGTGTGCATCAAGTCAATGATTCCTTTCTAGATCAGTCTTTCTCAGCAGGTGACCATATTATTTCTATAATTTCATGGAACTTAAAATTAACACGGGTCCAGGGAATGTGAGGGATGCAGCACAGAAACTCTTCTGTTGGATATACGTGGCAGTATAGTTTGAATATGTGAACAGAGGCAAAGGGCACTAGACAGGGAAACAAGCTGTAGAGAAATTGGGAAGAATATAAAGAAGGATTTGAGAGAGCAGCAAGAAAGAGATGGTAAGTGGTTTAATGGGAGAAATGTAACATACACAAGTTAGGTAGGAAGGAAAATAAGAGGTTTAGCTCAGTGTCCAACTGTATGTGTCACAGTGGGGCTTTTACATTTTTTTCTCCATCTCTTACAAATGAGGTCAAATGTAAGATCGTTTCTTTAATCATCACCCAAATGTTAGAATATCAAAAGGATTTACTCTCTTGAGAAAAATTTTACTTCTAACTTTTTCTGCATATAAGTTAGACCCTCAGGAACCTTTCCATCTGACTGG
This sequence comes from Penelope pileata, assembly GCA_013396635.1. Classification (NCBI taxonomy): domain Eukaryota; kingdom Metazoa; phylum Chordata; class Aves; order Galliformes; family Cracidae; genus Penelope; species Penelope pileata. The sequence goes on from WBMW01005599.1 coordinate 179,843, forward strand.
AAGACAGAGATCCAGGACATTCAGAACGTGCACCAGCAATAGAGTGACTAAGCCAATAGGGAATATTGAAAATGGTTTTATCTTTGCTGTAATAGCTTTTCTCATCCTCAGTCTTCAGGTTTGATTCTGTCTTTTGAAAGGAGAAAGATGACATTGCTGGGCATAGATAGGATAGCAGTAAGCAGAAGAGATTACTAACTTTAAATAGCTAGTGTTTTCATTGAAAAGCTGAGCCATTACAAAATCAAAGGGGCAACAGGTGAGCAAATTATTGAAACAAAAACAAATTCAAGGAAGGGAAGTGCTTCACCAAATTCAGTACTAGCCACATGGACCCAAAACACAGAGTTGCTAAAATTAACCCTCAGAAAAAAAAGGAATATAAAGTAAGTATGTACGCATTTGGAGTTCAGGTTGGAAGATGTGGAGTAAAGGCGTAGTTGGAGAAAACTGGATGGTATCAACATAGGAAACTCACCTAGAGCATGAAGTGTAGTATGCCTGGGTTCCAAAATCCTGAACTAGGTCTGTGTTCAGTCAATTCGTATAACAGTACAGAGTTTTATGGTAAGCTGGGGCATATGGTATGCCTTTATTGAAGGAACAAATGTCAGTGAACAGCTTTATAGCAGCTCATACAAGGCTTGGTGGGATGGAAGGGTACAGATTATCCCAAGAGTTAATAGGGGAGATGGGAAGGAGAAATACAGAGGAAAGAGATTCACAAGTCTGTTCCCATGCTTAGTTATTGTAACCAAGCTGAGGTATGAGTGTTATGAGTGCTGAGTTATAAGTGACATAAATCCTTTCTATTTCCTTTCTCAGCCAACAGCTTTGCTTTTTGGAAAGTTTGAAGCATGACTGCATTGTAAAGGAGGAGACACAGTTAAGGATAACATAGTATTCTTTTCCTACCTTTTTTCATATCTCATATTGGAACTACTTGATAATTCAGGCTGTCTGAATAAGTATTTACTTCTGAAAAAAGAGAATTCCAAATCACAATGTAAGTGAATCAGATTATAATAGTTTTGCTAACAGGAAATTCAAATTGTCTGGCAGTTCACTTACTTTCCAGGAAATAGTTTAGCAAAATTCTTATTTTCTGATTATCATCATATATGTAATACTTCTCTTCAAGCATATCATTCTATAAGAAGCAGGGATATAAATGTTCAGGAATGAGCTTTAGCTGAATTAATCCATAATTGTAAGCTGCTTTGATGTTTTCACTTGGAAAGTGTTCTTCACCATGGAAGATATTTATACTTATTGTTCTAGAAAGATGATAAAGTAATTCAAACATCAACCTGTAAAAATCAACAACAGCAGACAGACTTAGTCCTACTAGAAGTACTTAAGCTGACTGTACGTAAACAAGTCCATGGGACTAGACAGGGTCCTCCCAACGGTGCTGAGAGAGCAGATCGGTGTCACTGCAAGTCTGCCCTCCATCACCTTTCGAAGTTGTGGAGATGGAGGGAGGTTTTTCAGAAATGGAAAAAGGAAAACAGCACATCCATCTTCAAGGAGGACAAAAGAAGGATCCAAGGTCTAGTGCAGGCCAGTAGACCTCATCTGTGTTCCTGGGAAGGTTGTAGGGAGGTTTCCAGATCATGAAGAACAATCAGGAACAGACAGCATGGGTTTACCAAGGACAAAAGAGGCCTAACAAAACATATTGCCTCCTATGATGAGAAAATTGTCTGTGTGGGTGAGGAGAGACCAGTGGATGACCTTGACTTTAGCAAGACTTCTGATAGGGTCTTTCAGAGTACCCTTAAAGCCAAAATGATAAGAAGTAAGTGGATGGGTGGAAAATTGGCTGCAGTGCTGAGCTCAAGGGATTGCATCATGAAGTCCAACTGGTAACTGATTGCCTCAGGGGTCAGTGTTGGGGCCATTAGATGCAATGTCTTTTTCATCAACCTGGATGGCTGGGGAGAGTGCACTTTCAGCAAGTCGGCAAATGATCCCAAGTGGGGCAGAGAGAAGGCAATCAATGGCCTGGGCAGCACGTTTGTTTGCCAAGAGACCTTGAAGCCTGAAGAATTTGTCTGAAGGGAGCCTCATGAAGTCCAACATAGACAAGTATAGAGTCTTGCATTTGGGTTTATTCTTTTGTAAAATACAAAGTGAAGATGGGATATCTTATTGTTGTGTATAGCAACCTATAAAAGGATGTAAAGAAGACAGACCCAGACTCTTCTCAGAGGTGCACAGTGGAAAGAAGAAAAAAATGGGCACAAGTTGGAATATAGTGAATTCCAAGTAGACATAACTAAAAGAAAAAATTATCATAACAGTGATCAAATGCTAGAAAAGGTGTCCGGAGAGGTGATGGAATCTCCAGCCTTAGAGATACTATCAAATCTTGATTGTACAAGACCCTGAGCAACCTGATCTACCTACATTGTCCCCACTGAGTTGAAGGATGGACAAGGTTACCTCTGAAGTTTCCTTTCAGCCTATGTGATTTTATTTTGTTACCCATTTCCTTTGAACGGTGATTTCTTAGTTCTTCACTAGACGTATTTGCTCTCAGCCTTTGAAGTTGAGTTAGAACAGCTTTCCAAATTATCTTCATGTTTAAGGCAAAACACTGTCTGAAAGAGCTGTCAGGTGTCACCTCTACACGCTTTATATTCAAGCATTGACCTGATCCCTCAGAAGCATATCCTTCTCCACTGCTAAATTTTACAAGTCCTTCACCTTCATGTACAGGATGCCATCTAACTTATGCTTTCTATGCATTAGTGAATCTATATATCAGACACATAATGCTGACTGGTGCAGAATGGCTATTACTATCAAATTGGATCGTTCAGAAGACTTACACACCTGCTTCCTTTAGTCAGACAACAAGACATGGCAGGGAGAAGATCAGTGATACTCCTTAAGTGACCTCCATGCATTGTAGTAATGCTAAGCTGGTGCAATGAATGCTTCCAGCAATGTCAAGATCTAGACCAAACAAAGACAACACAGTGAAATTTATTTCTGTAATTCACGGTAGCTGTCAAGTCCTTGACAGGACAGGCAGTATAGAATTAAATTTATGTTGGTATGTACTGAAAGTATTTATTCTTTTTTTTTTTTTTTTTTCAGAGTTGCAAGCTTTCCTGAATTCAACGGTCAAAAAAGAAAGAAGCTAAACTAGGCAACATCAGGCAGGCTTTGCTGATAACCCTTTGCTAACCACTTTTTGAACAATCTGACAGGTTTTCTTCAGATTCCATTTCTTAGCAGTCACTTACAGTTGGGTGGTTGTAATCTTAATGGTACAGCACCAGGCTTTAAAATGCTGTAATCTTTGATAAATAAAGCTTAGTTTGTAACTTGACTGTAAGCTTCTTCACCAGGCAACATGACATTTCCTGATTTATCAGAGCAAGTTGTGCATGGCAGTGAACGAGAACACAATAATGTTTTTCTGCTACTACTTGTATAATAAATTAAATTGAAAAAGTAGAACAATTTATTGGTTTGTTTTAATGTAAAATATTATCTACTAGTCTGTCTTTCCCTTTTAGGACACTCCAGAAAAATAGGTTAACTTGAGAATAGAAGACAATAAAAAAAGGATAAGAGACAGCACTCATATGTGGCATATACCTGTGTTATTTGGAAAACTTACTAGATAAATTTCTTTGCATAGACAACAAATTCATAGTTATCTCTGCCCTATGGACATAAAAGAAAAACAACTTTTAAACAAATATTTTTACTGTTCTGAGATGTGAAAATATGTTCTTTTCCAAAAAAACTTAAAGCTACATTTGTCTCTGGACCGAGTCCACCAATGTCATCAGTATTAGATCATGGATTCATTTGGCTTGTGGTATTATGGTTGGAGTAACTACAGTTGTGGGGTTTTGTTTTCTTGCCAGGATCAAAATTTGAAAGAAATTAGTAGCATTCATAGTAGAAGAAAATGGCAGTCCTTTTACAATTATGAGACATACCAGGGAGATTTGCAAAGGTTTTCATTTTACTGATATTTGGGGAAACAAAGATCACTGTCCCGGGATGCATAATGGTTATATATATGTAACTCCAAGGAACTGAAAATATGTAACAGTGGAGTGAGTCGAAAGAAGAGGAGGTACCATGATAGTTCTTGAATAGAACTTGCTTGAGAGGCTTGTATAAGTATTTGGAATTTCATTTGTGCAATGGAGATACTCATCAGTGGTGTGTCTGTGAGACTTTCAGGTCTGATGCCATACAAAATACAGAGTAGGATTCCAAAGAATGTAATTATTTCTTTTTGTTTGTCTTTTCATTTTGTTTCCTGATAGTGACACAGGAAAAGCTTGACAAGTTAGAGGGAGGCATTAGTTGTCTTACACAGAAGTCCACGCTAGCCTGTACTAATAATGGATCACCTGCAATCACTACAGGGTGCTAAAACCAAAAATGTCCTTTGTATGTGAATGACTGTGTGGCCCAGGTTTTATATAACATTAATGTGGATGAAGTAGCTTTATGAGAAAGAGCAGTTTAGATTCAGTCTAGAAGTGGCTGGCTGTCCAACTAGATTAAAATAGAAAAAGAACAAATCTTTAGAAACCCATGTGTCCTGATTCCAGGTAAAACCAGGATTGGGCCCATCAGCTGACTAAGCATGAACCAGGAAGAAATCACAAGTTCCCAAGGTAGCTAGATCCCTTCAAACCCATCAATAATCTGTGAAGTTTTATGTAAAAGTATAACTCCAAGGGAGTAGGAGCATGAACTCCATGGAAACTCAGTATTTGGCTCTGAATGCCAGAGCATGTCATAGGAGCACATTGTAAGATTATCTAAACAAACGGGTAACCAGTTATGTGTCAGCTAGAGTAGCATTCTCTAGGGGTTCTCCTTGTCATTTTTCCCTTGCTTTTACATCTAATGCTTTGACCTCAAGTATTTATTTATTTATTTAAGTAGTGCTTGAGCTTTTCAAACTTGGAGTAAATCAATAGAGAGTAGTGTATTCAGGCATCTCAGAGATGGTCCTCAAGATAGTCAGGTCTTTCTTGGTTTGCTACAATATATAGAACTAGCGTAGGAATATCACCAAATACAAGCTTCTGGGAAGCTTCTCATTTTCCTTCTAGGAAACTTTTCATTTGCCACTTGTCAAGAAGAAACATCTTTGAAGAAGTTTGTCATTTTCCTTGTAAGAGACAGAACTAGTAACACTCCGTAGTTCCTACAAAACCCTTGAACATTCTAACCACCCAAGGGTTGGTATCTACAAACAAATTACAGACAAAGCCCCTATCACATTAGTAGATCTGAGGACTTCAGCTACTCTGCTTAGGTGAATAATAAATATAATTTGTATGAATATAGTATTATAATCAGTAACATGCATCTAGTATGTTACCTATTCAAGGCACTGAACAAATAACCACATGTGAATTAAGACATGAGAACAGAATGTGGAGGTTAATAACTGGTAAGCCACAGGAATGATATGAGTAATTCAACTTATCGTACTGTAACATCTTACTGTATCAGCCAATCAAAAAATATTTTTCCATTAAAAATCTGCCCTGCACCTGGGAATGCGCTGTTACTACAGTTGGCAAGAACTACAGAGATTTCCATCTGTGCATCATTAATCAAATCAGTGACAATTTGAAAGACCAAAAGCTGCTATCAGTTAGTTTGTCATCTTAAAAAACAAAACAAAAAAAAAACACTCAAAAGTACCAGAAAGCTCTCTTAGTGTGTGACAGCTTCACTTGAGAGACCAGAGACAGATTAATCCTATCAGCTGAAGAACTTTTCTTCTCCTTGTGAGAATTGAAGGACATTGGTGGAAAAGCAGTAAGTTATATATTAATAGATTCATTTTATTCTAATGAAAAACAGACTTATTTCACATATTCCATTAAACAACTGTCAGATCACCAGCACTTACAGGAACTGTAACTGTGGCTGAATGTGAGTTGATTGTCTGAAAGTGGAGTATTTTGTTTGCTTTGTTAACTGAAGTAACCTTTAAGGTTAGTTTAAGGCCTTCAGGCTTCTGCCCTGTGTCACATCCAGGTTTTGACACCTCTCTTTGCTTTCGCTGTTATCTGTCTCTTCTGCCTCTTCTCAGCTCCTCCATTAAAGCTACATCTAATTTGCTTGGCACTGTTATCCATATTGCTTTACAAATATTTTGCTAACTAAATTTAATTGTTCCCTTCACCTGTTATTGACAACAGAACTTGATGACAGTGCAGAAGAGCCCAGATAAAAGCTGCTTGTGAGTCTTTATGTGTACGTGTTCAATTTGTATGAGTCTCTATGTCTTAGGAGTGCCAGTGGCTTATTTAAATCTATTTGAAAAACTCAGAATTGAAGTACTTGAAGTGATATGAGTTTGAGGTGAAACATAATTACTAGATATTTATTCAGAGCTGTAATGTGAATAAGTAGATAAAAACAAACATACGATTTCATATGATTTTGATCTGACTGCAAGTACTATAGAAAACAGCAAGGAGGCACATAAGTATCAAGAACAAAACTGATATTAATTCCTTTTGATGAGTCTTTATAGTAATAGAACAAAACAAACCACCAAAAATTTCTGTTTTTATCTCAACTGATAGTACTGAAAATACCTCAAATTCTGCATCCAGATACCACCTAACTTGGCATTAAGTTTGTAGTCACAAAGCTTTTTACAAGTAAATCCCTACTTTTATAATTCCCTGAATCAAAACCCAGACTGCCACTTCTAGGCTTTCAAGTCTATATATGGCTTGTTTTCATTAAAAAAGCTAAGATGTGTCTAAAATTACTTTTAAAATATTTTCCAGAGAACTAAATTTAGCTGTTTAAACCATCTTCACTAGGAAATGTAGATAAAATATTTTTGCTTTGAGATCTGGGTTCACTGAACTCTCCCAAAGTCCTAACAAACGCCTGAGCCAAACACTCATGAACAACAGTTCACACAAACTCCTGAGAACGAGATCCACTAACTCTGGCAGAGGACAAATGTTTTTAAATTCATTTCAACTTCTTTTGTGCATATAATCCAAGCAGTACCAACTGGCTCATTCCACAAGCATCTTTTCTGCTTCTCCCAGGACAAAATGATAACATAGGAGTCAATGACTTGTGACGTCACAGAATTACAGCTTATATTTCTTCACTGTAGCAACAGATTTGTAGGACAGCAAATATTCATTTTGTGATATTGGAAGGAATGTTGGAAAATAACTGAAATCCCCATCTTTTTTTTGTTTAGCCCCAGTATTGTAGAGAACCCTGTAATGCCCTGTCTCTAATGTAAATGTACAGTACTCCAACATAGTTCTTATTTAGTCTCAGCAATCAGCTGCAGCCTTTCAGAGGATAATAAAATTAGTTTTTATTCCCACACACATACAATGCTATCTATTAGGACCAATTTACTTTTTTGAGAGAAGCTAAAAAAGGAGAAATACACAAGAGCACCCTTGTTTGAATAAATACTAGTGTGTCTGTATGGAATAACAATTACATGTTGAAGCTAGAGCAGATGTGTGAGCGTGAATCACATATGGGTAGGTTGAGGAATTATAATCAGTCAAACAGACCAAGGAATCAATCTGCAGTGGGAATTTTTCTGTGGCCAAAAAGCAGATTATTCTAACAGTATGATGGGGCAAGATAGGGAAAGTGATTTTCAACCATGTTTTGCTGAAAGTCTAGTGTGGAAGTTCCCCAAGTGCAGGACATACTTTTGTGGTATGTAAATGCAAAATGAAATGAGGTTGCTGTTGGGAGCCGCTACGAAGATTGCTGAAGGAAAGTTTGCAGACATTCAATACTCTGCAAGAATAACAACTCTATCGTTAAGACTAGAGGTGCAAATGCTGTTTTCTCTGTCTTTGCCTCATGCTCTGACATAGACATGGAACTGTTGGAGTGTGTCCAGGGGAGAACATGAGAATGATCAGAAGGGCTGGAGCACCTCTCCTACAAAGAAAGGCCTAGGGAGCTGAACTTTTTCAGCCTGGAGAAGAGAATGCATCACGGAGATGTTGTTGCAGCCTTTCAGTATGTAAAGGGAGACCAACTTTTTACACAGTCTGATGGTGATAGGAACGGTTTTAAACGAAAAGAAAGGAAATTCAAATTAAGTGTTTGGAGGAAATTCTTTACCACTAGAGGTGCCAGGTGAGGCACTGAACAGGTTGCCTAGAGAAGCTGTGGATTCCCCATCCCTGGAGTCATTCAAGGCCAGGTTGGATGGAACTCTAGGCAGCATGGTCTCATGGGTGACGACCCTGCTCATGGCTGGGGGTTTGGAACCAGCTATCTTTAAGGTTCCTTCCAACCCATAGAATCAGACTGATTCTGTTGTATGATTCCATGATTCTAGATCAGATTTGGACTGATTTACACTGCAATTTGGTATAAAACTGTTACTGTCCTCAGTAAAATGCATCAAAAAAAGTCAGCTCCTTTGATGGATGAAGTCAAATTTTATGTTGCAAATTACCTCATCATGCAACCTAATGACGTATCTTCATTCAAATTTGTGATATTTGGTTGGTACTTTCCTATACAAAGTAGTCTCAAAGTGCTATTTAAAACAAATGTCCAAGTTGCTTACCTTTCTGCATTGTTGTTCAGAAAATTTCATTCAATGAGTTCATTCAATGTCTTTTCCAGTACTGCTTTTCTTACCCATTTATTCCACTGCTTGTCAAACAGTTTTGCGTGAGTGGTGTCATGCACTGCAAGAGGAAGAGAGGTCAGTGTCACTCACCATCCCAGTGCGTGCCGAAGCAATGCCCCGGTCCCTCAGCAGGAAGCCCTCCTGGCCCTGCAGCTGGGCCATCTCATGCTCCCCACCAGCACAGGGCCAGACTCCCTGCGGCTGCCCCAGAGACGTGTCCCTGCACCACTCACCTCCGCTGCTGTGGGTGTGTCCCATGGGGCCCCGGCTGCCTGCAGCAGGGAGGGCCAGAGAAACATGGGCGATGCTGTGGGGATGGGCACTGAGAGCTGCTGCAGGCAGCCACAGGCACAATCCAGGGCAGCACAGCCTAAGCCTTGCTTGCCCTCCACACCTCGCAGAGCTGCTCAGCAGGAAGCCAGCAACAAGACAGACTGAGCCGGGCTCTGCTGGCACCCCAGTATGAGCTGTGAGGGCCATGCAATCACGATCCATCACCTGGTGATGTCATAGCCTGTGGCTCGATGACATCATTTGTGTTGGAAAAGACCTCTAAGGTCTTCAAGTCCAACCATTAACCTAGCATTGCCAGCTCTACCACTAAATCAGATGTGTCCAACACACATCCCATTGGCCACATGCAGCCCTGCACAGCTTGTAATGAGGCCCCACTTGATGGTAAACTTTTAACATTATTATGTGATTTTTAGCAATATTCTTCGTGAGTGAATTGCACATAGCTCAAGTGCGGACCGCACAGGTCACAACAGAACACTGTGGATAGGAGGGCACAGTGCAGTGCTAACTCTGCCTCTCATGCCCATCACACACACACAGTTAAATCAAAACCTGTGTGTATTACATGTGCTTGTGCTGCTTGGCAATTAAAAGGCAGTGATTACTGATAATATTTCGACCTACTTACACGTGTGTGCCTTTTTATTATTAAGCAGATGTGTAAGCTTTCTTATTTAATTATTAAACTTGGGCTTGTGTTATTTCGTAAAATAATTTAATAAGCCAACATGTTCACTTTGGAAGAAATGTTCAAAATACTTATGTGATGCTGACAATCTTTGTAATTTTCAACATCTTCCAGGTGAGAATCAACTTATCTGGGCTATGTTTCAAACCATAACAGCATTCATAATGAAACTTAAATTATGGCAAGCTGAAGCTATGGGAAATAATTGTATGCATTTTGATACGTTGGCTAAACACAGTCCTTTGAACAGTGAAAAATATGCAACTCCATTTTCAGTCAACATAAATACATTATCTGTGAATTTTCAAATTGAATGTATAGAGTTGCAATCAGCCATTCAACTCAAAGAAAAATTTCATTATACTTCTTTACTAGTCTTCTATAAGACCTATCTTACCAGGGAAAAATATCCCTTGTGTCACAATCACGCCGTGTTCACAGCATCGCTTGATGCTTGCATCATGTACATCGCTTGCAGCATGTACATTTGTGAACAACTATTTTCAAGGGCGAAGCACAGGAAGAGTAACATTTCATAAAAAAATGTTGACAAACACCTTGGGAACTCACTAAGAATTGCAACCACTTCCATTGAACCAGAATGATGCATTGGTTTCACAAAAACAAGCGCAAATATCCCACTAGTTTTGTTTTTGTTGTTCTCTTTTTTTTACGTTTTAATAGAAAGTATATAGAAAAGAAAGCTTTGTTAGTTATGTGCATTAACTATATTATGTATTTTATATGGAGCCCAAGACAATTCCTCTTCACTCAGTGTGTCCCAGGCAAGCCAAAATGTTGGACACCCATGGGCTAGGAGCTCTGAGAGGAACAGGCAATTAGTAGTAATTAGAAAACATTACTTGTGAATTGGAACTGTTGCTATGATTGGGTGGCATTCATGTTGTGAGTCTGAGGAGTGTTTTGTCCATTCCTCAAAGATATCTGCTGAGTAAGAAAAGTAATTCTAGCTGGGTGCTTTGTGGACATTCTTACCTGAGAATTCAAGACATGAAGGCAGAGGAACCAAGGACATTGCTAAGGTGCTGCAGGGGATGCTTTGTCCTGCAGCTGGTGCTTCTGCTACTCTTGTACCCGCTCCATGCGGAGAGAAGGCAGTGATAGTTGTCATTTAATCACAAATGCATTCACCTACCAAAATAAAGAGCAGCTTATGATATGATCTGATATGTTATGATGATATGATATTCAGTTCATAATTGAAGGAAAATTTTCCACTATTTTCCCCTCTACAGAAACTCCATATGCATTAACTGCTTCCCAAAAAGCGTGCAGCAAGTCCTGGCAGTTAAGTCCCTGAGGTAAAATAACACAAGATAATTTGGAAAACTGATATTCCAGATTCTTAAACCACTTGCAAAAGAAATGCAAGTGTTTTCCAGTAAGTATGGAAATGGTTATGGAACTTAAATCCAGTGATCAAAAAAAAATCAAGTCTTTCCATTTCTTGTGATAGCTGACGTGTCCAGAGTTGTTTCCAGTCACACCAGTGGGGGTTTGTACAATGATTTTAGTGAAAGCAGATTGGGCGCTTCATTCTTTTTCCACAATATTAAGTGGACTTACACAGCACGAAAGACTTAGTTAACTGAAACAAAGATGGTTCATTAAAAAGCAGAAAACAAACTGATTTATCATTTAAAGACATAAGAAATTGCCTGAGACTTTTTTTTTCTGCAATTGCAATAAGTCACCATCACAGTATATAGCATTCCATCTACAGACCTTTTAATGCAGAAATTAGAGATCTTTTCTTTCAGAAGTTTGAAAAAGTCGTCTTGTGAATTTATACATACGGAAATAGTTACAAAGCAACACAGTAGCACACTAGGGAGAGGAATCCATAGTTGATACAAGGAACATTAAGACAATGGAAGATGTCATAACAGACTTATACAACCAGAGTGTGCATTTTCAGTTTGTGTCCAAATTTTCTCTATTTCTTAGAAGAGATAGAAGACACATAGAAGGCAGATCTCCATTGCAAATATGTTTTTTGTTGTTGTTGGTTTTTGTTTGGTTGGTTTTGGTTTTGGTTTTTTGCAAAATTAAGTTACCTACTGCCACTTCTACTTCAGGTAGATCTCTTTGCTTTTTATCCTCTTACGCTAACTGTGTAATCCAACCACAGCAATGACATTTGGGATGGCAATCTATCCTGTTTTGCAGACAACAGCAGCCAAGTAGGAGTGGCACTCCTAGTTGACAGAGGATTCTCACATCTGTGAACACAGAAGTCTTCACAGACACATGTGAACCTCTCACAAGATTTGGGCTACAGTACTTGGCTACCTGGAAAACTAGCCTGGCATGTCTTCTGATGGATGGAGAAATGATGAATTTCCCTCATAGAAATAAGGTTACCACAGATTTTGTTAAAGGAGTAGAAGCTTCAAGATAACAATGGATACTGGAAACTTCCCCATTTATGGCACACTTTTCATCTCCTTTTAGATGAAAATCATTGTTGAGAAGTAGTAAGGCTTGGAAACATTATTATTGCTGGATTAACTGGATATTGGTATGATACAGAGATGCTAGCAAAGAGGCAAATAAAGGGCAATGCTTTCTTGTGGTACTGGACAGAAACTGTACATGAATTAAAGTCTTTTAACAACATTTTGATGGCATAACTGACCATCAGATGCAGAAAACCCATTCCCATTGCAAAGTGAAACAGGAGAAATGTACGATTTGGCCATTCAGTTCTACAGGGAGTCAGTCATTCCCTGTCAACAGTGTCATGAGGTAAGGAGCAACAAGGCAAAATTGTCCTGGACAGAAATCTTGCTTCAATAGATATATGATACTACTTGGAAACAAAATGGAGTGATATCAGACATACATCAGGCACAGTTGCTGGGATATATAGTTTTCCACAGAAGAATTTGTCATCAAAAATTCCACAGTATATCAAGAAGAATTTAGGTTTGAATGAGGAACCAGTTATTCGGATTAATGGTGCTCCATGCCAAAATTACAGTAGCTGCCTCCCAGAGCTGGCCTGAGTAGCTAAAATATATTTCCTTTCTTCCATCCATATGTTACTGTAATCAGAAACATCAGCCTATTCATTAGGCAGTGTGGCAAGAACTCATCCTTAAACTTGATCCCATTTCTCTGTATCCTGTCAGAAGAAATCCTGACTACTGTAGCCCATCAGCTACAGAGGTTGTCCAGAGGTAAAGACAACACCAGGGCTTCTGAAGAATGCAGCTGTCTAGTTTTGAGTGGGTTTCAGAAATGCAGCTATCCTGTATCGTTCCTCCACACTGATCTTTGCTAGCTTCTAGTCTGCTTTAGCTGCCAATTTTAGGGTCAGATTCTAATCTTCAAAGCCATCACCAAGTTTTAATCTATTCATTTTGGCAGAACATTGCCATCTACACTGCATCAGAGTCCAGGGCGAAGTACACTAAGGCTAAAGTAAGATATTTTTAGCAGGGTCTTCCCTACATAGTAATCTCTTCAAGGAGATCACACACTTAGCACTCCTGAACCATAAAGCCACTCCTCATATCATTCCCCATTTTAGCTATCTTCCCTGCAGAACACTCATCTTTATTGAACAAAATCATTTGTTTTGTATGAGATATGGGGAACAGTGAAACTGCTATTACTGAGATTTATTTTCAGTCTAGAATAAACAAACCCACAATCATGGAAAAGTTACACAAAAAATAATGTGCTGCTTATTTTATGATCCTAATGACATCCTGGGCTCCCACTTCAGAGTTTGCCATTGGAAAGTGGTTCTGTTAGTCCCCAGATTTGAGCAATTGTGTATACACTTCCAGACCTGTCTTGAGAAAGGTTTTTCCACTAGAACTGGGTTGATTGCAACTATAAAAGTAAATCTTTACCAACAGAGAAAGATTTGTATCATGTATTCATCTCCCTTCAGAAGTAGCTTCTTCTGCCTTCCACGTATCCTGATGGGGATAATCCCCTGCAGCTGCTGCATCACGGTGAGATTGCTCAAGATTTACATTTGCGATAGAGTGCCTATCATTGTTTGAAGGCACTCTTGCAGAAAAATAGATTTATCTTTCATTTATAAGTAATCAGCTGTGTTACAAGTGGTGATGCAATGCTAGGAATTAGGTAACAGCTTGACAGTCACCTGATCTATATGACAGCCTACAAGCAGCTCCATATTATTAGTGGGTAGGAAAAGAAAAAGCATTAAGAAAATAACACACAGGGAGGCACAAAAACCACCAGCCAGCCTCACAACTCATGATGCACTCATTTTGTGTTTTCTGTCTTCTAGTAGATCAATAAGAAAACTCCGCCTATTCATGTTTGTATCAAAGGAGAGAAAGCAAAGGCTGCCTTTTCCTTTCAATTGTACTTGCTTTCATACCCACCCTTCCTATTTGGCTAGCAAGAGTGAAATTAACTGATTGCTGCTCATTAATTTTCAGACTTTCAGTAAGCTGTTTTTACTTGATACCTCTTGGAGTTCTTGAGGAAGCTCAGACTACACCTAGGTCTCACTTACTAGGTCTCACACAGAGGAAAAAAAATATAAATCCAAGTGTACCTTAAAGGCTCAAAGTTAAGTGGGAACTAAAAATATTGTCATATAATATTTTACAGATAGTCTGCATAATTTGCAATGTTTACAACTAGCAATTTGGCTGAAGACTCTGTTCTAATTATTTCTGGGATAACTTTTTATAAAGATTCCAGTTTTGTGATTCACTTGTGAAGCAAGTTATTTTCAACCTTTCCCATGATCTCAGTGTCATGGGATTTTTATTCTTTTGGAGCCACGATGACACAAATAACATTAGTGATAACAAATGTATTATCCACTTAGAACTTATGATAAGAAAGAAATTCATTACTTCTGACAATTTGTAAGTAGACATCTTTTTGTGAGACAGCATCTTTTGCCACCTGCATCCAATATGAACCCAGCTGTCACCAGTTGTGAAAGGCTGCATGAACTGCACCTAGATGCCAGGGGAACTGCAGTGTTTACAGCTTTTTTTTATCTGGTGTGCAAATTATAAGCAAATACTTGCTGTTAGTTTCTTGGTAATTCAATACATATAGAAAACCCTATCCCTTTGGCATGTTTCCCTTACTTCAGGCAGACTCTGTGTCCCTTCTGTTTCTGCTTTGTGGTTGAATTAAGGACATGGGTTTATTAAAACTCTCCTTACTACATGGTTACAGTAAAATAAGAACATTTGGGAGGAACTGCGAAGGCAATAGCAGTGCGTTTCCTCCTATCCCAGTGATCTGCGCTGCTGCCTGAAGCCCTGGGCTCAGTGTGTCCATCCAGCTGCTCTAAGAAGCCGTTCTGGTGAGATGTGCTGGGTGTGCCCCACTTGCAGAGCCCCACACGGTCACTGAGAACCTCCAGGTTTTTTATTCAGAAACTGCAAATACTGCTATTGTGCACAAGCTTCTGTTTTGACCTTGTCTTGCTAGAATTCAGTATCAAGTACTTCTGCCTGTTCCAAGCAGATTACACACTATATTAGGGAGCCAGTGGCTCCTGCTGCATTGGGTTCTTACCGTATCTCAAGTGATAAAGATGAATGTCTGTCCTATGTTGAAAGAGGAGCAACTAGGAAGTGCAGTGATATGTCCTGATAGTTATACCGTGTTTTAGCAAAGGATTTTATGAATTGATAGTGGAATTTAGTCCCCAAATTTGGCATAGTAAATACCTGACAAAGAGACACTAGCCTAGATATGAATTTTGCATATGGTCCTTTCATTTATTTTTATAGTAGGAGTAAATATTTAAGGGATGTACGATATCTATCTTCCTGTTTCCTACTGTAGGATGAGACAGATAATCACTGTCTCTTTCCATAAGTTTTGAATGTAACTAAGTTATATATGTTGTATACTGTAAGGTATTATATAAAAACAAAATATTTATTATTTTTTAATCTACATTTATTACAGATAAATTTGATTATTTTTTTTTTGTCAAGCCTAAGGAATGTATCTCTATCATAGTTATATAAGCTGTTTTTGTTATTTTGAAACCTTTTTTCTTGTTTTCAGAATGTGTCCAAATGAAGTTCTGATACCTGTGATGGGACCCTTATTCTTGCAGACGCATTTTAGACTGAACAGCTCAATTTAAATAATATGGTGTAAGGCATCTCTAGACTGGATTCATTGTTTTATTTTGAAGACTCTTCAGGATCACACTCAGGATAATAAATTCTCTTGCAAAAATGTGTGAAAAATTTGAAATTGATAAGGATATACATTTACACATTTATTTCAAGAGGAATCTCAAATCATTTTAAATGAAGAAGAAAAAGTCAGTGTTCTTCTAACATTGCTTTGTTTTTGTTTTCAATCTCACAACAAATGGATGCAAATATGGTATCTTCTCTCGGGCAGCTGTTGCTCTGCTGCCAAGGTCAGCGCTGCAAGCTAACTTTATATTTTTCACATGGCTGTTTTATGCTTCAGCTATTTCTCTGGTGTATTAAAACAAACAGGCTCTTCTCCAAAGTCGAATGTTCATGCCTTCTCTTTATTTCTCTGCTTCCTTTAACCCCTACAGCTGTTCAAGCCCTAGGCAGATGCCCCCATCTCCTCACCCCACCCCACCCTCCAGCTGCCTGACTGCTGTACTGAGCAGGAGCTGAAGGTCTGCCCGGGGAGGCAGGGGTTAGGCTCTAATAAGTGGAAACTACTGATAAGCAGAAACGATTATGGATCCCAGAGCGACAGTAACTAAGGTCAAGGATGCACACAGATTTGTTCCTCAGAACAGCTATGTGCTTCCAGAAACTGTAGAAGATGGGCATTGCAGTATTAGGAGGAGAGTGCTGTATTTTTTCTTGTACTGGACCTACAGAACTTACTGCAACTACAATAGTTTTTTTCCCTGTCTTAGCTGTAGGATCCAAATATTGAATATACACGGGAATTTTTCAAAATGAAGTGGGAGCCAAATGCACCATGCTACTGCAAAACTTGAAGGTTTTTAACTTGGTATTTAAATCTTCAGAGCTTTGGCTACTTCATCCTCAGTATTATGAGAGTTATGGTCTGGTCTATGGTCCTGAGTGAGCTTTGGTTTAAGTGTTCTTTGAGAAACAAATCTAGTGATCAATATCTGTATACTGATGCCCATAAGTGGACAGATGGTATGAATGTCCCTTCTATGTATATAAAGTATATAAAGTGCCAACTGAAAGAGCTTGAAACTTTCTGCCTTTATAACTCTGTAAACTAAATAAATTATTTTCTTTTTTACATTGCTAACTTAGTGACAAACTTCCTATTGTAGTAAGTGCAGCTGTGACAACACTGGCCTGGAAGCTGCAGGATGTTGGAGCAACCCTTGGGCAAATGCACTGCTGGCTGTTAGCAGAAAGGAAGGTATCTGAGGGTCTTCATACGAATCCAAAAGATGACTCAGTTGTAGAAAAGGCAATTCAAAGCTACCTCCTGTCGTGACTTACAAAAATACACCTGCAAGCCAACTTCTTGTATTTCCAAGTATCAGTACAGGGATCCAAACAAAAACAAAACAAAAAACAAAAAACCAGTCCCAAGGAGATGAAATAAAACATACTGAATTCAGTCAAGTCAATGAGAAATCAACTGCGATTTGTTTGGCATATTTCCACAATTTAAGTTAATGCAAACAGTAATACTATGTTGTAAGAAGTTATCTGTGATTCCTATAACGAGTTTATTGTTCTCCTCCTGGGACCCAGGAGGAGGCCTTTGCCTCATTTTTATTACAATATGGTCAAAACTACCTACAACTGAGAAATAATTTAAAATGCAGGTCATTAAAAATCACATTCCTTTAGTATAAAATAATAAATCCTCTGAAGAGAAAGATCTGCTGCAATAACTCTAAAGATTTAATGTCCTTAAATATCTTAAGGATAGAAATTGATGACTAGAACAAGGATAAGGTCAATATAACATTGTAAACTCAATGAAATATATCAATGAGGATGAAAAATGTAGCAAATCACCTGCTGACAGGTGGTGATGGATGACTGTGGGCTATTTATTTCCAATATATTATGAGATCCACAGTCAAACCCTGCAATTTTGGTATTAGTTGATCAAGTTCTGTCTCATTTTACTTCAGCCCCTAGTTCATAAATTATTATTTCATAGCAAAAATGAAAATTTCCTCGTATGAAACCAAAATTTTATGAAAACATGTTGGCAGGAGGAAAAAAATCCTGCTTACAAACAGTTCTAATACTACGAAAGAGATCTTGATTCTGTTAGAAATTATTCAGAAAAATGAATACATTTTCACTTGGATGCTTTGAGCAATACTCTGTTCTCGTGTTCATTCTGAACTATGAAATTAATTATTTGATATTCCGTTAAGACTGTAGCACTACGATGCTTCTGCGTATTGTGCAGTCCTGCAACATACCCTAACTTATCTGCATAAGCATGCGAATATGAAGGGAGATGTATGGCAAGCCAGATTTCATAGCCAGCAGAGTTCTGAAATCTGGTGATTTGAAAAAGAAAGGAGATTTCAAGCCGTGGCAGGGACAGCTTGGGAGAAGGCCCCTCAGATTAGTGTCTTAAGGAGCAGCTTCTGGATGAAAGGTTGGACATGTAAGGGAATTCACCCTATTTGCATTTTACATCAATATGGTAACTATGTCTTTGATGAATATTTGGAGTAAAGGCCATAGAACTGGAAGAGCTGCAGCTAAATCAATGCAATAGTCATTGAAATCCAGTACTGAAACAGTTTATATTGATATGTACCTTTTCAGTTGGCAAAGACTGGGATACATTCTTTCTATTATAAATTATATATTATATAGTTCCTTACACTGCTAGGTTATTCATTAAGATTTGAGGGCTACAGTAGTATTAATAGACCATTTTAGCAATAGTGACAATGTATTATTAACAAGGATGTTTCAAGTATTGTTTTTTTCCTGTTATTTTTCCTTTTCTTGCTCCCAGATTTTGCAGACATTACCATATTGTAGTTGTCATTTTGTACAATTGAAATACTTGAACAGAACAGAAAACCACTAGAACCAGGACTATGCAGCAGGCCGACTGAAGCAACGGACACACATTGACCTTTCTCTAGGGAGCTTAAAATCAAATGCAAAATGAAAAACAACTGAAATGAATGTACAAACACTTGAAAAATGTAACAAAACATGAGATAGCTGTAGGGCATTAGAGCTAGAGGAAAAACTGAGGACTGAGTAGTTTTTCAATGAAGGACCTGAGTGTCCTGGTAGACAGCCAGATTTGAGCATGCATCAGCAGCGTGCACTGGGGAAATAAAGGCTGTAGTAACAAGAAAATAGCTGCAGATTGAGGGAAGTGGTTGTGCTTCTCAAATACTACTTGTGAAACCCTGTGTAGAGCAGTGGGTCTTGTTCCTGGCCCCGAATACAAGGGCAGTATGAACAAATTGAAGTGAATTAAGGGAAAAGTCATTAAAATAATTTATTTGGGCAAAATGATGTACAAGCAGTCTGAGAAAACTTGTTCAGCCCTAAGAAGAGAAAACTTAGAGGAGATCTTATTGCTGTCTTTAAATGTCCAACAAAAGTGTGTGGAAGAGACAGGGTCAGCCTTCGCTCAGAGGTACACCAGGGCAGCATGAGAAGCAAGGACCACAGGTGAGAACATGGGAAATTCCAGGGAGATGAAAGGAAAAGAAACCAACACCATAAAGTCAGTCAACACTGGGACATGGACACAGATAGGTTGTGGAAATTACATTTCTTAGAGACACTCAACATTCAAGTGTATGAGTCCCTGAGCAACCTGATGTAACTTAGATGTTAGCCTTGCTTTGAGTAGGAGGCTGGATCAGATGACCTCTGGAGGTCCCTTCCAAACTGAATTATTCACTGAATCTGGAATTTCCTGATTCTTATTTATAGTAAAGCCTCTTTTACACCAAGTCTTAAGTTTTGCACAGCTTTCAAGTAAGTATAAACAAAGAAATTAAATACGTGTATGAGTAAATGAAATGGTTAAGCAATATTGCTGCAGCAGATTAAACAAGAATCAGGACCACCAAATCTCAGATTTAGCCATGAGGGTCCATCACGTAGAGTCACTGCCCTGGCAAATTGCTGTTTGGAGGAAACAGTGCATAGTCTGAGCTGAAGAAGTTTGTATCTGCTTGAAACAGGAAAACTCACTCATCTGAGCATATGCCAGTGCTGGTCACCCTCGCTGGAGTTAACCCCATATTGAGAAGATTAACTCCTAAACATTTTCTTTAAAACTTTCAGCTTGCTTGGCCAGTAGCTCCTCAAGGGAAGTGCATGGAGAATTGCATGAAACCGGCTGTGTGTTCACTACAACCTTATCCGTTATGTGTGTTCAACGACAAGTGAATAGGATTCAAGCAAGCCTATAGGATTAGGTAATCTAACATGTCTCTCTGTCTCTCTACCAAAGAAAAAAGCTGTCAAACTGTCTCTCCCTGCTCTACCTGAGAGAGAAGTGTATTGGCTGAAACACACATGAGAATTTTTCATTTATCACTGAGCTTTTGGAGTCCTTCAAAACTGAGGCAGCATCTACTTAACAAATGAGAAAAGTTAATTGAAAATTGCTCTCAGCCTCCTGAGCCCGACACTGGGGAAGTATTGTCTCTGTGCTATAGAGATTTGATTGGAGCTGCTGTCAGATGTTATATACGTTATGTTCTACTCAGCGCTGAAAAACAGGCTTTGCCATTTGCCCCATTCTCACAGACAGGGAAGCTCAATCCATTGTTTCTGGCCTGTTTGAATTGTTGCAGTCTCCATGCTGATAACTTAACAGCTTGTAACTTAGACAAGGATAACAAGAATCTGTCTTTGGAATAATGCAGAGCAAAGGCACATGGAAGGATAATTAATTCTAGTTTGATAGTACTGTGTGTGTCCTGATTTATCTGTTGTAACAGTCATTTGCTCTGTAAAGTTCAGTAGTAATTTTGCAGTGTATAGGGACCTGCTCTGTTGTCCCATAAATTGAAAACATCCTTGTGGCTTCAGTGGACTTTGGATACAGTTTTACCACAATTCTCATCTTGGGATTTTGGAGTGTTTTGTAATTACTGCTGAATAAGTCTTCACAGTGTGTCACTCTCTTCCATGTAACAATTCACTTTCTCCAGAGGATGGGGTAGAGTTTGGAGGCAGAGAACGAAGAAATGTGGTGCTTGCCACACTGTTTCTGCGTGTGAGACCTCCTCCTGTGCATGCGCATACAAAACTGGAGTCTTCCTCCTCACACTCCCTTGTGATGGACCTGCACTTTCTTTTAGGAACATAAAAGTCTGTGTTGATGCAAAAAGAAAAGAAATCTGAGACATTATTTTTACTCTTATTCCATTTTACTGTGGCATACATATAATACATCTCAAAAAGAAAAATTATTTTTTAATGCAGATGCTACATCATTTTAAACTGTCATGGAGTCTCTATTCTATGTGAACTTCAGGAGAACTGTTACAATGAACTTGTTGCTATTTCCTACAGCTTACACAATGTGTGAGTATACTTAAAAAGAAGGCAGTAAAGGAATTTTTACAACTGTTATCAAAACAATGTAGGAATAACTTTCATGCTTTGATAAAGGCAAAGAGTTTTTTCGAACATACGTTCAGAGATATGAATATTTTAGCCTTTCTATTTTCAAAAGGGGTTTGGGATCTTAGGGTGGAAGTCCCACTGAGTATCTCATTTGTTTTGGCTTCATTTTTGTTTTCAAACTGTGAAGGAGGGATGTTCCAGACATCCAAGGTTCACTTTCTTCATCTCTATTGAAAACATTCTCCCCAAGTTTTAAATGCAAGGAGAAAGCCTGAAATGTTTTTTTTTTTGTTTTTTTTTTTAATCCAGATCCCACAAATCCACAAATGCTCTTTGGGTTACAAATCCTTGAAATAGGTTTCTGGTAGACCATGTAGGCTAGTAATGCGTTTTGTAAATGTCTGTCATGTATCGCTCTCTTTTGGTTGCGAACTTGAAAGCTCTTTTGGTCCCTCCAGGGAGTCTTGCAAATTTTTTGTTCAGTTATTTCCAGTAACTGTTTGTTTATTTGTTTTACTCTAGTATTAACTCAGTTCCTTCTCTTCCTATTTTTCTTATAATCCAGGAATATTCGTATCAAAGTGCGTTCCCACTACTTGGTGTGTTCGCTTCAGGGGTTAAGTCATCTGTGTCATGTTCTAAGAGTTTCAGTCATTCTCAGTTTTCCCTTTTGTTCTCATACAGCTGCACCAGGCACAGGCACAGCCTGATCAAGACCATTCAACCCCCCTTCTTTAAATTCAACAACAGTCTGGGTGTCTTTGCCCTTTCGGAGCAGTGAGTTCTGCTGGCTCGGAGGAGGAAGAAATTCTTCTCTTGACCAAGCAATTGCTTATTCTTTTAACACAGGATAATGCAGAAAGGAAGGGCTGACATTTTTGTTATTATTTAATCTGTTTGGGGAGGATACAGAATCTCTCTCAGAATGGCACCCTGGCTGTGCTAGGCACTGTATGTATACAGAAGTGAGGACAAGTCCCTGCCTTGAAAATCTTACCCTTTTCAAAACCAAAACCACAAAAGATGTGGGGGGAAAAAATGGTTCTGTAAACAAACAGGATGATTATCATCGCGGGTAAGCTCGATTTCTTCCTTCAGCTCATTGAAAAGCACCCCTGTGAAGGGTCACGAGGGAAGGCGTCTCAAGTTTCTACGGCTTTGGATGCTGTTGGGGTGAGGAGGAGGGGATGCACCAGCATGCTAAGCTGGATGGGAGCATTTCTGATGACCTGCCTCTCAGCTGCTGCCTGGCACTAGAGCTTTCCCCTGGATCCCTTCCCCTTGGCACCCACTTGTGCCTTGTGTATGGGGTCGTAGCACGAGGGATAGCCCCCATTGCTGCTGGGCAGAAGAGTGGGAGGGGGTCAGCTCTACAAGCCCCATGCTCATGGCATGACATTGATGCATTTATCCAGGCTGGCATCTTTCTGTCTTGAAGAGACAAACTCTTTTTTTGGACATCTGGCACTAGATTGCTATGGGATAAATGTATGAGGCAATTAAACTAGAAAATTATCCCTGGCTTCCATAATATAGATTCCAAAATTGATTAAGAAATGTGTATGGACTAACACATCATTTATATTCTGATCTCTCAATACTTCATCTGTTGCTCTGCAGTGCTTTCTGTAGCATGAATAGAGATTGGGAAAAATTCAACCCAAATAATTGAACCCTGCCTTTCCAGAGCATGCTTTTGTTTGGTTGTATTTATGTTGTCACTTTGCCTTATACTATTCTGCAGTGTGCTAGTAAACTTTAAGAAGTCCACCTTGAGAGATATATGGGGAGAGATGTATAGACTGCTTTTCCTTCGCAGGCTTTTATGTGCTCTCTGACAGCAGACGTCAAACCAGTTGCTCACTGCTGGACAGCACAAGGGGCCTGCAAGTCTCCCCTGTGCTCAGGGGCTGCATGAGGTAAGGTAGGAGGCTCCTCCATGCCCCAGCATATCCAAGCAAACAGTTGTGACACCTCAGTACAAAATCCACCACTGTCTCAGTAATTGTCATAATAAAGGTGGGATTTAGATTGCCTTTTAATTAGTAGACTTCCCTGACTTGTTATAAGCTCACAGAAAGTCTGCTTTCATTTGGTAGCACATGTGCTTCAAATGCTGGTATCATCACAGGGTTTGGGTTGCCTTAAGGCAAAATTACAGCTTGAGGTAATGCCACGATTCAAATTTGCCACATCTCTCGCAGACTTAAGAAATGATAACACACATTTACCTGAAAACTGTATGGAAATCTCATGGGCACCTTCCTTAGGAAAGAAAAAACCCTGTTGAGTCTGGCTGCATTAGTGTCTGTATAGGCAGCCTTTCAATCGTGTCATAATCTTCTTAGTTGTAACTCCTAGGACTGCACTCATGAAATTAAATTCGGAGACATGGTCCCATTTTTGTATAAGGAACTGTAATGGATGGAGCATCACATTGGCAGATTGGGTTTGTGGGTCCCACCACAGCTCTACATCCATGTGCATGGGGTGCACTTTCCCATTGCTACCTAACCTCTCACTGCCAGTGCAGTGTGACCAGAGGTGACAGGTCATGTACTTCCACCTAAAACTAATGAGGTGCACCTCAAATGTATTCAAAACTACGCATGTACACGTACACATGGGGCCTGGGGCTCCCAGCACAAGAAAGATGTGGAGCTGTTGGAGCGAGTCCAGAGGAGGCCATGAGGATGATCAGAGGGCTGGAGCACCTCTCCTGTGGAGACAGGCTGAGGGAGCTGGGCTTGTTCAGCCTGCAGAAGAGAAGGCTCCAGAGAGACCTCATTGCGGCCTTATAACATTTAAAAAGAGCCTATGATCAGGAGGGAGTCTGACTTTTTACATGGTCTGATAGTGATAGGACAAGGTGGAATGGTTTTAAACTGAAAGGGGAAATTTAGGTTAGATGTTAGGGGGAAATTCTTCACTCAGAGGGGTGGTGAGGCACTGGCACAGCTGCCCAGAGAAGCTGTGGGTGCCCCATCCGTGGAGGTGCTCAAGGCCAGGTTGGATGGGCCCTGGGCAGCCTGACCCAGTGGGTGGCAGCCCTGCCCACAGCAGGGGGTGGGACTGGGTGGGCTTTAAGGTCCCTTCCAACCTGAGCCATTCTGTGATTCTATGACCTGCTTGACCAAAAATTGTCATCAGCATTATTAATTGCTTCCCTCAGCTAGTGAAATAATTATGCAATCAGAAGTAAGTGACTGTGTGCTGAAATGATGTGGATTTTTTCACATTTATGCAAATGCAGAATTTCAGAAGCCCTACATGTTCTCTAAGCAGGTCAGACAGCTGAACTGGACCCTTCTCTCCTTAAAAACAGGAACTGGGATGACTATTTTCAAAGTTAAAAGTCAGTGCAAGAACAGGAAGATTTAATGAACAATAATAATGCAGTTTACAAAGTGATTCTGCCCAATCTAGTGATTTTAGTTTTGTGATAGTGATATTTGCTATATTTCTTAAAAGCTTAATTGGCTATAGCCCTGTGCATGCACCAAAATTGTCTGTTAGGAAAAGAAGTTTCTTCCTCTCACATTTCTGCTGGGAAATATAAAATCTTCAGGCCCAAAAGCCAAATAAAAATGTCAATATCTTTTTTACCAGCACCTCGTGATTCTTGAAGAAGTGCCTTGATTTTAGGTGCTTGACTCAAGAATTCTGAAGGCCTGGGATGATGGCGTAGCTAACGCCATTCCCCCTCCTCCACCAGAGAAGTGTGTGTCCAAAATGAAAAACAAAGCCCAGAAACTCCTACAAATTCTGGCAAAACAGATCGCGTAAACATTTTCAGTTATGTTTTTCTTTCTGCCTGCATTCTTTGTTTTGTCATGAATATGAGATGTGAGCAAAATGATACATCTGAGGTTTAATGCTCTACCTCTCTCCCAATAAACACACAATTGTGATAAAAAACATCTGTCATGCTTCCTTATAAAGAGTATAGGATAGGTACAAAAAGATTGATAATCTGTGTCATATTTCTCTTTTGTCTCCCTAAGATAAGAATATGGAGGCATCAGGATGCATAACAATGTTTGGGTTTGCTTTGTAACCTGCAGTTTATTTGCTTAAATTCAGTTACAGTCTCATCCATCAGAGTGTAGCTCTTGAGCGGGGGCAGATCAAAATCTAGCAATCGCTTACGAACATGTTGAGCTTTACCCACGTGATGCTGGCAATTTCCACACAGCTTTTCTTATGCTTTAAAGTTTCTTTTGGGACAGAGTCCCTGGCTTCCAAGCCCAAATGAAGGGCTTGGGGCTCCTCTACTCCTTCTGAAGAAAATGGCAGCACTCCCCATGCCTTCAGTGGGATGAAGGAAAGCTCCTCCAAGTTTCTTCACTAGCTGATTACGATCCACAGGGGACTGTGCAGAAATGACTGCCAGGTAATTCGTAATGTCCCAGAACCCTTGTCTTTCCACAAGGCTTTTTCTCCTCACACGTTCAGCTTTAATCCCAGCCGTAAGTTTACGTGGGTTGTAGTTGATGCAGCTGGAACAGCTGGATGGCAAGTTTGTAAGCCCTACGTCATGGCAGCTTTGGGCTGAGGAGGTTTGGGCTCGAGTGGGATGATAAACAGCACGTTTGTTTATCCCAGTCAGTTTACTCAACCAACCTCCCTCAAGGACGTAATAATAATTAGGAACAAGGAATAAAAATCTGATAGCCCCTGGCAGCTAGACTATGGAACAAATACAGAAAGTGTGTATTTAGTGATGCAAGCTCTGCACTAAGCACAACAGAAAACAGAGCACCCAGGAGGGATTACTGCATGGCCTCTGACCTGGGGATGCAGGTGCCAACAGGGCCATAAGCAAAGGGCCGTGCCTTTTCTTGTGTCACAACGTCAGACCTGTCTGCAGCTCAGGGCAGTTGTGATCAACAAGTCACAAAATCCCCAGCAAAGGAAGAAGCTAATGAGTTCTGAATGTTCCACAGCTCATGGGGAGGGAGGAGGGCTTTTAAAAAATTTTTAATAATTTCAGTCTATATTCAGTTTTCCTGGCAGATAAAACCCCACACATGAGGGAGTTTGCCCAGAGCTAATTTTTGGACGGCAGAACTTATGTTCCTAATTTATGTAGAAGTTTACAGAACCACCCCAGCATGCTTAGGCCAAATCTATCTCAGCAGTTTTGAGGCTGTTTTGTTATTCATAGATTTACTGCTCCTATTTATAGATTTACTACAACTATTAAAACATTGTTATGGCACAAAGGGTGACACATTATTTTACAAAGAGGCACACCCCAAGGAAAGTCCCTATCAGACAGTTTCAGGTCTAAAGACTCTCTACTCTTACTCTTCAGCTCCTCTGCCTGCATTGCGTTCTAGATAGCACCAAGTCTATCCTTAATGCAAAAAGTTTTCTATAATTTTACCAAAGCAGCAAATAAACAGCATCCCCACTTAGGATTTCTTTTTATCGTGCCGCCTTTTTTCAGTAACACTAAGAGTGGAGGAGCACAGGCCGCTCGCCAACTGCTTTTGTTTCCCCCTCTCGCTGTGCATTGCTCTGGATTAAGCTCACATTTTTAGGATCCCAAACCAGGAACATTTTGGCCATTTCTCACTGCAGGTGTGTGCCATAGGACTGAGAGAAGCATCAAGCTTGCCTTGTATATTTCCCTCCTGAGAACTGTGGACACAGCAGTGTGTGTTTTCCATGGCAGTGGCAGTTCCAGTATCAGGAGGTCAACCCAAACCCCCGGCTTGCTGCAGCGTGTACCTCACCATGTGTGTTTTACCTGTTTCCAAAACCGCTGGATGGCAGCCCTGAAGAGGAGCTGATAAAGCACAGGATCTGTGTAGGTACAGAAGTGGGATTTGTTCTTCCCCAAATGTTTCTGTCTCCCATTCATTCTTCTGGTTTTCCTTTCCCCACCTCATGCCTCACTTTCTTTCCAGTTTCTGTTTCTTTGTTTTTTGTTGCTATTAAATATTTTCTTCCCAAATAAAAACAAAAGCAAACAAACAAAGGAAATCACCCCACAGTGGTCTCCCACATTTGTCTTCTGTCCTTTCACAAAGGGAATTGAAGCGGGGGTGGTCTTGGGCTGCTGTCCCAGACAGAATGGGGCAGAGAGGCACTGCCTGTCCATGCCAGGGAGGGAAAAGTTTCCCACTCTCACCCTTAGCAGCATCTGTCATATTCCTTTCCCCCTCTCATGGGATCAGCACTTTTCTGTATAACTTACTGTCGATGTTTACCTAGGGAGGTTGTGACTGGCTGTTGGTATGAATGGTTTGGGAACATCAGTTTCTATGTTGGGGACCCTGTAAGTGATCACTCCCATGGCTGGTCAAGGTGACCTCTCCGCAAGCCAATTCCTTAAGGCCTGAATGTTTGTTGGAGACAGCCTTCCTGCTGGCAAGGAAAGCACATGGTATCTGCGCCTTTCATGTGTGTTTAGGAATGTAGGTTGCTCCGACGGTAATGCCTCCTATTTATTTCCGTAGCAATGAGAACAGATACAAAGAGCAAAACAACGCTGTTTGATAGAGTAAATACTCAGGTACACAACACTTTTTCAGCATAGTCACAACCATTAGCTGTGCGTTTTAACCGGCAATGAACAAGAGCCTATATGCCACTCTCGTAACAATCTGCACCAGCCGAGGTGCCCCTCTGTTGCTGTTGCCACTGCTGAAACGCACCACCCCCGCCTCCCTGTGCTCACAGCCACTGTTTGGTCTCCAGAAATGTTCAGCAAGTGTTGCTGAATGTCAGTGGGTGCCATTTTTTCCGCGTGGAGGAATTCAATTCCACCCCTTTGCCTTATCCACACTTCCACGTCAGATGCCATTGTGTCAGATTGCCCCTCTGCTGTCATCTGTCACATAGCAACAAAATGTAATGGAATATTGGTGGGAAGGTTCAACCTCTGCTGCCATACCATCAACATCCACCTCTGACATCATGGGCCAACATAATAACACAGGAGGCATTATTTTCGGATCAGCCCTTGTACACAAAGGCTGCATTCTGTCCCCAACCTCCCATCCAACCTCACTCTTTCACAAGGTGGTTTTCTCCTTCCCATTTCCTGAACCCTCCGGACCAGCAGGAGCAGACAGCAATGCCTCTGCCTTCACCTGCCTCTGCACGTGAGTCACGGAGTGTTATGAAAAGCGCAGAGCTCCCAGGTCCCATTTCTCTGCACCGAGTGGGAACTGCAGACAGCAGCTGCTCTTTCCCTGGTTTATGCCTCTCCTGTGTGGTTGTTTGGAGAGGGCCTGGGATCAGAGAAACTTTGCAGAGCAAGGACCTGTTGCTGTGTTTGGAGAACTGCAGCTCCGTCCTGCTGTGGCTATTTGCGTGGTTCAGACATTCAGAGAGTGATGCACTTCTGAATATTGCTCTTTGCGAGGGATCTCAGACAGGTTTGTAAGTCTTTCAGGACTGCCGAATCGGGGGAGTTCTGATCTGGCAGGCGGCTCGTTCCACGGCTGCTTCGGATACCCCTACTCCTCGCTTCCGAGGTTTTGTGTGCGTCTCTTGGCTGCAGTTCGGTGAAGGCTCAGGNCGGCCGCAAGGTAAGGGGCTGCCGGGGCGGGATCCCCGGGTCTCCGCGCCCCGCGGTTGTGCTGCGATCCCGAGAGCTCCCCGGCTCCATAACGTGGCACCTAGGGGAGGCTGGGGCTGCTCGGGCGGCGACCGCTGGAAAACTCCCCCGGCCCCGGCGTATGCGGGGCTCCGCTGCGGTTGGGGACGGCGTGGGGGCTGGAGCCC